>PVJH01002146.1:0-178393 GCA_004026705.1 Nesogale talazaci
CAAAGACAGCAAGTTATTATTCCAAAGTGGACGTGTTTTCTTACACGATTAAGATGGATTTGGACCACACTAGCAAAATTCACAGTGTCTCTATCTCCTAGGAGCATGCTGTCTTAATTTAGAAACCGGCACAATGCTTCATACCAACAGCATCTATTTTTTGGTGTTCTCGCAGGTAGCATTGGGGTATTTATTTCTGGAAGAAAAACCAACAGAAATTAAGTGGAATAGACTGGAAGCCACCCGGGCGAGTCTGGCATATTATCAGGCAAGACTATGTAAACCACGGAGCGTGGTCTGGAGAGAAATCCTGGATCGATGTCCTTCTACCTCGGAAGCCATTTGAACTGAGACCTTGGAGATGGCTTAGTGACTACTGGACTGAAAGGGAGAGCAATTAATTGGCAAAGCAGTGGCTTGTTTGTGTTCACAAGGCCTTAAGCTGGGAGAGAGAAGTTCAAAGCTTGCTGAGCAAGCAAGCCTAGGAGACTGGGAGAAGGAGAACAACATCTCCTTGGGAGAAAAGATTGGAGATCTTTGGCACAAAGGAGTTCTTCATGAAATGTGCCAGGCTTGCAAGAGGATGGAAACCTCAGGCTGGTGGCCACACACGACATTTCCATACAACCTAGCAACCCACCGCTTTGACACTCCACAGGAGTGTTCATCCACATAATCTGTGCTCTCCTTTCTGAGTGTGACCATCACCAAAAGACCCTAGCTGGTGACATGAAAGAACGTAAGTTGATTTTTTTTTCACAGTACAAATAGCTAGAAAGAAACCCGGGGTTTGGGCTGAGCCCCGGTGGCGTAGTGGTTGTGCGCGGGACTGCGGCCCACTGGGACGGAGGTTCAATTCCAGCAGTGGGGCTGGGCCTCCTACTCTCACCACCGAGAGCAGTGATGCCCACCCCCCCCCAAAAAAAAAAAAAAAAGAAACCCGGGGTTTAACTCGGGGTTTAACTCCAGGAAAAGGTCCCTTCGTCTCGATTTGTTCCTTTCAATCAAAGCCTGAAATGTTATCCTGACCCTGCTCTGTTCCACACATGGGGGAGAGCTGAGGGACAGGATCTACCAGTTGCACAGTGGGGTGTGGGTGGGTGGGGGTGGGAGTGATTGGCAGTGAAAGGCGGGTTCTCTCTCCCCGCCACCATCTACCTCATTCCCATTTGACCTCCGGTAGCTACTCGCTCATGACTGAGTCTAATGAGGTTTTTGCTCATTTTACCCTTCCTTCCACAGAACCCGGTAGGCAGCCCCACCCCCGTGATGAGGCCAGCCACTAAGGTTTGGAAACCCTCCCCCTTTCTCAGAATCTATTTTGGGGCTCCAGGTGTTGTGGCTTTTTGCATTGGGTGAGCTCGGAGGTTTTCATCATCCATCATCCGCTACCTACAGCAACCTCCTTGCTTCAGAAGTCCAAGGTCCAGATAGTCTGGTTTCACTATCTGAGTAGATGTGCACTGTGGGTATTTCTGGTTCATCCACAGGAGCAGTTCTGTCGCCGGTGAAGCCTCTGCATGGATTTGAACCACCACCTTGAGAGCCAGCAGGCAGGCACTTAACCACGGCTCCTCCAGGGCTTCCGTACTGACGAGACTGATGCCAAGTGAGGACACAAGCAAGATGCTACTGTTGTTCTTTGTGAAATCTGACATAACACGGTCCAAGAGATGACATGCCACGCTGCAGCATGCATCTACCCCACAAAGGAAAGGATAATCAAAGTGTTTTCACACTGAGACTAAAGTAACTCTATCTTAAAATAGATAAGGTTCCTACGGATGATAAATTCCATTAGCTGTAAAGCACTAACAAATATTATAAGATCGTGAGATATAACAAGGAAGAGATATCCAATATCAGGATTATTCCTTATCCATTCTCCGTTATGATCTTCTTTTGTGGATTCCCCCGGCTTGCTTTAAAGGCCTCATAGTTTCAATTTTAAAGGGCGACATACTTCATCTGCTGTTCCCTCACCCCCACCCCACCCACCCTGGCCCCCAAGATCTGCAGCTTTTCTGCTTTACTCCTGAAGAACCATTTCTCCTGGTCACGTGGGGACACTGTCACTTTCCAATGTTGTATGTTTACTCCCACGTCCTCCTGTGTTTTCTTTTAATGGTATTTTATGTGTCTGTATTGCCTCTTTCACAATTTCAATTCATCCGGGATTCATTTTGATTTAAGGAGTCAGGGAGGATTTCAGCTTTATTTATTTTTCTAGAAGGTTACAACTCACCAAGTTCCATATATTGATGAATTCACATCCCCTCACACAGTTTCAGGGCTACATCTATCTCACATAAATACCTATACATACTGATTAATAGGTGTTCTATTTTGTTCCTCCACTCTGTTTTGATTAAAACAGTCTCAAACCATTTCAACTGCTACAGATTCATAATATATTCTTAACATGCAGATTCTGCTAACTCTGATTCTCTTTGCTAATTAGCTGTTTTTCGCATCTATTTTTTTCCTGTATGCACTCCAAAATCATCTCATTTTATAGGTTTGTCAATGTAGCACGAGCAACATCACAATTCCTATTGAAGGACACATATGGTCTTGCCTGACATCAATCGAATCTTCTTTTACGTCCTTTAATAATATTCCAAATGTTTCTTATTTGTGATTCCCCCATTTAGGCATAAACTTTTATTTTCTTGGTATGTATTCA
Organism: Nesogale talazaci; assembly: GCA_004026705.1. Taxonomy (NCBI): domain Eukaryota; kingdom Metazoa; phylum Chordata; class Mammalia; order Afrosoricida; family Tenrecidae; genus Nesogale; species Nesogale talazaci. The sequence goes on from PVJH01002146.1 coordinate 2,687, forward strand.
TTTTGGAACCCTCTCTATAAATGGATTACATTTTCCTTCTATTTTACCTGCCTAATTATTTGTACTGTGGAACATACATACAGTCACTATGAATTGGAACAGAAACAACAGGATCTAACAACAATTATTTATGAAAGGAGTCTTAGTACCGAGGTGGATTAGGCATGGGTTTGCTAGCTACAAAGTCAGAACTACAAATCCACCAGCCACTCTTCAGGAGGAAGAAGCAGCTTTCTGCTCCCAGAAGGATTTATGGCCTCAGGAACCCAAGGGGATGGGGTGAGGAATACTCTGCCCTATATGGTCAGTAGGAGTCAGAATTAACTTAAGGCTGTGAGTTAGAGTTCCTTATACACAGAAGATTAAATTATTGATTTTTTTGAAATTAATTTTAAGGGAAATGCATCACTAAATTCTCTCATGAAGTTCAGCAGTCAGAAACTTCTCTAAGATTTTCAAAGACTATTGTGCCAATTCTACATTTCATCTCCTCCTTTCTGATTGTATGTCTTCTTGTATCTTCTTCTCTAATTGAAATATGTTCACAGGTTTGGAAATGAAACACGGGAAATGAGGAATGAGATCGTCAAGTATTAGTTCTAAGTCTTTGAAACAATGAGAAAACACTTCAAAAAGACAGAAGTGCTTCCAAGAGATGATGCCAAAAGAAAATGTCTCTTGAAGGTGCAGAACAGAAAAGTCAGTAGCTGACATTACAGACACTGCAGCAATGGCAGAAGGAACAGAGAAGGTGAAGGGTGGACAGTTATGATACTGTCACCGAACTGTTTCATTGTCACTGTGACATACATATTGTAACATGTTCTTCTCTGGCTGGTGATTCACGAGTGATTTAAATGTGGACAGGCACTCTGCAAAGGGCACCAAATCAAATCTCTTTAGTTCCAATCTCATTCTCTTCAAAGCATATTTTGCTTGCTTAGAGAGGGACCAGTTTGAAGTAATATCACCATTTATTTTGCATCGCTGTAGATGTCCCTCCTTTGCATGTGGAAGTGCGTATATATTCTCTTGAATTTTACACATGGATACAAAGTTCCAATATAAGTGTGTTCCCTTAGCATTTATGAGAAAGAATGCCATAATGTGCTTTAGGGACACAGATCTAAAGAAGCAAAATCATCCTTTCCAGTCATTTCCAACTCCTGGTGACTTCTTTCCTTCCTTTGTGCTGCTGTAGAACTGTGCTGCATCACACTTTCAGGGGCTGATTCTTCAGACGTGATGAGCCAGGCCTTTCTTCTGTGGCACTCCTGGGTGAATGTGACCCACCCAATTTTTGATTGGCATCTAGTGTTTGAACTGTCTGCATCACCCAGGGACTTCAAACAAGGTAAAATGAAAGCGATCATTTGCTAGAGAAGGTGTCTAGGAAAGCCAGCATATTCTGACTCCTGCATGCTAAAATAGATATCACTAAAGGCAGCCAGATTTTAGGAACTCCGTGTACTGCTGAGCTAGTCATTTTCAAGATGGTAGACAATGCATAGTTGACTATAAACAGACAACTCCATGAAGATTCGAACTGACAACATAGACTTTTCATTAAAAAGGTTTCTTTGGTTTGGGGTATAAAGGTCCTTTCGAGACAATAATTATAGGTGTTCGTTCAACCTCGGTGATCCCAGGAAATTTGAAGTCTAATAGAATGTGGAATTCAGCTCATCAACTGGAGGGGCTTCACAGACAGCATCTTGGATCAAATGTTTACAAATGGTAGCCGGCCCCATCCAGCTCTCCTGCTCTCCCAGCAAATGATGCAGCTGTTCATGGAGGCAGGAGTCCCACCTGTTGGCTATTGGAAATGGTCCTATAAGAACATTGGGGTATAATCTTGATCTGAGTCTTTGCTTTCAAGGCTTTGGGATCGAGACCTAGGAATAGAATAATTGGGCCATGTGGTATGTGCATTTTTGGTTTTCTGAGGAACTGACATTCTCTTTTCTACACCAGAAGTACAATTTTGAAATCCCATCAGCACTTGGTGAGGGTTCCAATTTCTACACACACACACACACACCACCACCACCAGCATGGGAGTGTCATGGGTTTTGCAGTGGTTTGCTAACTTCCAGGTCACTAATACAAAGTGATCGGTCCCTCTGCTGGAGAACGATGAGGCGTTCTATTCCCATAAAGATGTACAGACTTGGAAACCTACAGATGTCCTATTTTGTCCTATAAGACAGTTCAGAGGCAGAATCAATTCATTGGTACTGAGCTTGGTTGGGGTTTGAGCTTATGCTAGTAATCCTATCAGGAGTGACTGGTATCTTACTGCCATTTCAATTTGCACCTCTGCTGGCAACTGGCACTGGGTGTCTTTTTATCTGTCTGCTGGCCACTTGAGTGTCCTCTTTGATAAAATGTCTACCCACCAAGTCCTTTGTCCATTTTATGATTAGGGTTGTCTTCTTTTGCATAAGGCCAATCAATAGCACAGCTTAACAACTGAAAACATCTGCCTTGAGAATGATGCTCTTTTCAGTGCTGTAAGGGACTGACTTGAAAACCAACCCCTCGCCCCATAAAAATCAACCCAAACTCACTGCCATCAAGTCCATAGTGACCTTTTAGGACAGGGTAGAACTGCCCTTCTCAGCTTCTGAGACTGTAACTCTTTACAACAGCAGAAAGCTCCATCTTCCATCTTCCTCTCGAGGAGCAGCTAGTGGTTTCAAACCACTGACCTTGCATGTTGCCGACTGATGAGTAACCACTGTGCCACCAGGGCTCTCCTGAATTTGATAGCAATAAATAGAAAAACCAGATAGGGACCAAACCTGGGGAGGAACAAGTCAGAAAAGGAGGATGAGAATGGATGTACAACATGAAAATGTAATCAGTGTCACCAAATGATCCATGTAGGATTTGTGGAATCAGTGTATGCATTATATATACATATATATACACATACACACACATATATATTCCCAACCACAACAATACCAAATTAAATAGCCTTTCCATGACAGTGAGGTACAGAGGGATGAGAAAGGTGTATCAATTAAATAGCTGAACCAACGTCACTGAATTGTACCTGTACAGATTTACGAGTTGGAATATGTTCTGCTGGTGGTATATATTCTCAACAACAACAAAACTTGATTAACTTCATCTTGTTTTGGTTTTATCTTCTCTGGCATTAGAAGAGAGGCAGGTTTGAAAGGTGGACAAGCAGCTTAAGGCAGTCTCTAGGCATTTGCCCAGCTATCGAGGCAAGGACTGCAATGTATTAAGCTTGACAATTTGACATGCTGTCATACATGGGCTTAGAACTATTTCACTTTATATTACCACCCTGTGATATCATACTCGGTGTAAGTTTAAGTCTCTGGCCTGGTGGGGGAGGGGGAGGTCGCGGGGGGGTGGGGGGCAAGCTCAGCATGGACTGAGGAGGGATGGCTTTTGTAAGGAAGGTCATCCTCCTTGGCTCATCACATCCCTTGGCTTTGCAATCTCTTCCCACTCAGTTCTGCCTCCCAGGTTTCCTCAGAAACTCCCCCAGGTACTTATTTATTTGACTTGAAACAAACTCATGTTACAGTTGTTTCCCTCTCTCCACAGGTATTGCATCGGCCCCATGCGGCATATAGAGTTGACACCTCAATTATTCACAGTGATAATGACCTGGATTTTTTGTGACAGGCAGTATTTCTATCTAATTGACGATACGAGGCCACAGGAGGCTCCGTGCCTTACACCAGCCAAACCCAGACCCAAAACACTAGCCACTTCTGATTCCAAACAAGAACAAAGGCACGGTACAACTTGTGTGATAGGCTAAGGATGTTCATTGAAAACCCAGGTGCCACTCTCACTACTAGTCCTGAGGGGTTCATCTGTCCGGGGGTCTTCCCATCTGGACCAGTGCATCTCTTCCAGTCTAGCTGGATTTGTAAGGTAGAATTGTAAGGCAGTTAATTTAAGAACTAGAGGAAAGCTGTATGCTTCATCATTCTACAATGCACCGACTGCCTCATTGTCTCCCCACAACCCTTTTGTAAAGGGATGTCCAATTGCCCACAGATGGGTTTTGGGTCCCCACCCTGCACTTCCCCTCATTCACAATGATGTGATTCTTGTTCCTGGATGCTTGATACCTGCTCCCCTCAACCCCTTGTATCACATGACTGGTGTGCTTCCTCCATGTGGGCTTTGCTGCCTCTGTGCAAGATGACCACTCGATTACCTTCAAGATGGATGGAGGGAGGATGAGGTGGAGAGGGGGAGCCAATTACAAGGATCTACACATTACCTCCCATCTGGAGGACAGACAGCAGAGGAGTGAGTGAGGGGAGACATCAGGCAGTGTAAGATATGACAAAGTAATAATAATTTATAAAATACCAAGGTTTAGTGAGGGAGGGGAGAGTAGGAAGGAAGGGGGGAAGATGAAAAGCTGATGTCAAGGGCTCATGCACAAAAACAAATGTTTAGAAAATGATAACAGCAAGCAGGCATGCAAAGGTGCTTGGCACAATATATGTATGGATGGATTGTGATAAACAATGCATAAGCCCCCAATAAAAAGATTAAAAAAGAAAGCTTGGGTGCTACTGAAGGCTATAAAAAAGGAAAATAGCAGACTAACTTTGTGTTTAACATCATACATTATTTAAATATTTAAATGTAGCATTAAAGCATTTAAATATTCAAATAAGGTTGGTGTCACCCTCTTCTTTATGGTTTCTCAGGGGAAAGAGTCTTGGGCATATCTGGGAGATTATTTGGATAATTTGGACATAATGTTTCTATATATGTTGGTGTGCTGAAAATGATTTCTGATATGTTGGTTTTATGATAATTCAGCAATTGTTCTTATGGGAGTGAAAACGACCCCTTCCATTAACCTTTGCAGTGAACCCGCTGAAAGGAATCTTTGGGTCCAAGATGCTGAGGGATTTTCTTTCGTCTTCAATGACAGGGAAGTAAATTTATGGTTGCTTTTTTTTTTTCAATTTTCATTAAGTATTTATATACTGGTGTGTTGTGTCAGTTATATTTTATAGGTATTCAACTAACTTATGTTTTGAAGAAATATTTCAATGTGTCATTTAAAATATATTTTTGTATCTTTCAAGTGTACATTTCTATTAAATCCATATATAACCTGTATGGGTAATAAATAAATACATTCTGTCTTTATTCTTAAAGGTTACACGTAAGGCAGCAGCAAAGTCTTTTATTAGTTCTTCTAGTTTAAGTTGGAATCTCTGTTCTCATTGATGCTTGAAGGAGAACTGGAAAGGTCTTATAGAAAAGAAGCATGTTTGGTATAATTTGTATTTACCCCACAGCACCTGCAAAACTGGACAAAGTTATGAACCAAAAATAATAGGTGTGGGAGAATAAGGAAAACAATAATAATAGGTGTGGGGAAAATGTTGTAAAATATGACCCGGGGACTTTATTACTAGTTTTTTTATTACTATGTAAATCAATGAAAAACTGTTCATTGACTAAAGAACTGAGAATTGACGTGATTCGTGTCTTTCCTAGGTGGAACAATCAAGAGCCAAGGCACAATTCACCATGTTTCATCTTTCCAGCCCAGACAGCAATTAGGGTGTCTCACAGCAACCAGATCACACAGTGTAAAACTACCCCTTGGAGTTTCCCAGGCTGCAAATCCTCAAGGGGCAGACATTCCATCTTGAAATGGCTGGTGAGTTTTACCTGGGATTGACTCTCAGGCAATGAGCTTTTGGAGGCAGTCATTGTAAATGATAGTGTGTTAGTCCGGGTAGACTAGAGAAACAAAACTCATAGACACAAATATGGATATAAGGGTAAGATTTATATATAAGAGGAATGGGACATTAAGAAAGCATCCCAACTCAGTCCAGTTCAAAGACATAAGTCCAATATTAGCCCATATGCCGATGCCAGTCTATAAAGTCTCTTTCTGACTCAGGAAGTCACAGTCCAGTGGGTGCAGAGTTCTGGCGTTGGCAGGGCTCTCCCATGGCTCCTTGCTTCCAGGGCTGAGGATTCATCAACAGCACCCAGTAGTGATAGAAGCAACTCAGTGCTGGCAGGGATCTCCACGTGGCTTTGCCAGCTTCAGAGGTCTAGTTCCATCAGGGTAAGGCTGTGTGACTTCTCCTCTGACTCCTTCAGCTCCTCGGACGCTGCTATCTACTCTTGCCCACGATTCATCATCTCTGAGACTAACTCCCAACAAATGGAAGATGGCTTCTCATCTCCACCAGGGAAATATTATGAAATTTCCCAGAAGTCTCAGGAGAAAGCCATGCTACTCAATAGTTAGCTCCAGATTAACAGGCTAGACTCCACCCCTACATCTCAATCATGAAATTAACATAAGTACATGACCGCCACAGACTTAGAGAGAGCATCTCCTGGGATGAGACTGTGGACAACGGCAGCCTCTTGCATCCAACTTGAGATTAACAGTTAGCATAAGAATCAGAATCACACACACACACACACACACACACACACACACTTCACCTAAATTTCAGAGGTCATTTTTACTAATAGCCTGTCTATTTTATGTCAGGGTACCTGTTGCACCAAGTCAAAATTTGACCTTAGCATTCAAAGTTGTCCTTACCTTCTTTGACCACACCCAACAGCATCTTCCAGTCTTTCCTAAATTATTGGACCGACCTGTCTCCCTGATTCTGGCGTGAGAATCCCTGCATCACTCATGGAAGCTCTGGTTTCTTGAAAATACTCCATCTACAAGCATCCTGATTCTGTCAATTTCACAATCTCTAGAAGGCTGTGTCTCCTATTTGCAGGTTTCTCTGAACCATCCTCTGGCTTGTCCTGCTGTGTTGTGTCTCCTCAGTGAATTAACACGATGTCCCAAACTCCATGTAAAGTTGGGCACAGCGTGGGAGGTGGTTGACTGACTCAAATCGACTCAAGTAGCCATCTATCTTTCCCTAATTGACTTTTTAAAGCATATGTTCCAGAGAAAGTATAAAAACAACAAAAAGACCAAACTCACTGTCTTTGGGTTTATTCAATCTTATAGGGACCCTATAGGACAAGACAGAACTGTCCCTGTGGATTTCTGAGACGCTAGGTCTTTATAGGAGTAGAAAATCTGAACTTTTCCCCTGGAGGATCCAATGGTCTCAAACTGCTGACTTTGCAGCTAGTAGCCCAATGCACAATCCACTTTTCTACCAGGGTGCCTTAGAAAGGACCCAAGGTGCTGGACATGCAGAGATACATAGAACCTGTGTCATAGTAAACATGAAAAATATCTAAGGGAGGAAAGTACAGGATCCTCTCTCTGAGTGTATGAAACTGATGCAACAGACATGCTTTCGAGGGAAGAGATGGTTGGAAAGGAAAAAGTGTGACTTTCAGTGAGTACGGTCAAGAAAGGAGCCTACCAAAACAGGTGCATTTTTTTTTCACATTTACCCTCATCCAACAAGCGTTCAGTGTTTGTCTTCATTATTCTGGGCACTGTTAGGTTTTGGAGACACGGAGATGAAAGTTTGGAAGATGATTTTTTCACCCACATCCCAAGGGAGAGGGCACGATGGGTATGTCCACAAGGATAGCAACGTCTACACAGAGAAACTGTTGAAAGGATTGTGAGAGATCCGCTTTATTTTTGTTGCTTGGGATCAGGGAGGGTAGCATTCAGGACACTATTTCACCAGAAGCCTTTAACAAAAGTAAACAAAAAGCACCATAGGTGAGGTTGTATTCCATTGTCCTCACGTCTGGTTAACGGGGGAAATAAAGAATTTCCATGGTTGATCTATCCTTTATATTTCTAAATAAAACCAAGTTTTCAAATATATAAACTGTAATTACCACAACTTTCACTTCGGGCCAGAGTGAAAGATCATCCACACCTAGTTAAAATTAAAACCTCCTAATGCTTGTTGTGCACAGGGTCACCCACAGTCCAGGGCTGACTCTCACGGCAGCTACCAACAAGAAAACAACTAGGCTTTTGTCATTGCTGGTCCATAAACATGGTGTATTTTAATGTCAATGAGTGGTTTCCATGGAATTTGCTCAAGTGAAACATCCGGTAGCCTTTAAGGCAGCTTTTCTTACACACTTGGGTGTTTTCAAAACAATTCCTTCCAGCCTTCTTGCTTTAGGAAAAAGCAAGAATAGGGCTGCTTCTTCTCAATTCACATTGTGTGAATCTACCTGTATTGATGGCCACCAGGTGCTATGGCCTCATAGAGGTGAGAAAATCACAATCTGTTTCTTCAGTGGGTTTACGATGCATGACTGGGGTTCTAAAAGGTTCCCAGAGATAGAAGGAGATAGTGGAAGAAGGCAATTAATTGACCTAAAAAAATTATCATTATCTGGCCAGATAGTTTTGTCAGTTACCTTTGTGCTATGAATTATGCTATATACATTACTCATTTCCTCTGCTTATGGCAGGTCAAAAAGAAAAAATAGCCAAGATGCTGTTTCTGATTCACATAAAAGCCAAACAAATACTTTTGAATGAAATTCTTACTTCTTCATCTAAAAAAGTATCTCCCAGCATCTTCCTTTTTCAATCTGCTAGGAGTAATAGACCAAAGTCAACTCAAGGTAAGTCTCTGGGTGTCAAGAATAGAATTGGGCTATCAGGTTTCACTAGAAGCTGAATAACCACTCAGAGACCACCTAGGTCTTCTCCACTACAGATACCACACACTTCATCATGAATTGCCTGCGTCCAAATCTCACTTTCATAAGGGCTATGGCCTGCCCACAATACACAGAATTTTACATATTTATAGCTCTGATGAATCTAAGAGAATTAGAAGCCATCAAAAAAGAAAGAGAACTACTAAAGAATGATATTCTAGGTATTGGTGATCTGACATGCACTGGTATTGGACATTTTGAAATTAAAAAACATAGAGTTTACTATCCTGGAAATGGCATAATCAAGAGGAATGGTGTCGCATTCATTGTCAAAAAGAATGTCCTAGCATCAATTTTAAAATATAATGTTGTCTGTGACAGGATTATATGTATCCGCATTCAAGAAAATCCAATTAATATAGCTATTATTAAAATTTATGCACCAACTGCTAAAGCTAGCGATGAAGAAACTGAAGATTCTACTAATGTTTCCGTCTAAAACTGGTCAAACATGTGATCAAGATTCATTAAAATTATTACTGAGTGGAATGCAAGAGTTAGAAACAACAGTAGTTGGAAAATATGACTTTGCTGATAGAAGTGAAACTGGAGCTAGCCTGATAGAATTTTGCAAGACTAATTTTGCAAATACCTGTTTTCAACAGTACAAACTGGTGACAATGGACTTGTCCAGATGGAATACACAGACATCAAATTTACTCTATCTGTGAGAAGAGGCGATAGAGAAGCTCAATATCAGCAGCTAAAACTAGGTCAGGAGCTGGTTGTGTTACACACCACAAATTGCTCATAAGTAAGTGTAGGTTAAAGATGAAGAAGAGAGAGATGAGTCTACAAGAGCCAAAATAAACTTTGAGTCTGTGGCACCTGAATCTCAAGAATATCTCAAGGACAGTTTGGCTGCACTGAACAGCAATGGCAGGTGACTGGATAAACTGTGAGATGGCATTAAAAACATCCTATGTTGTGCGCGGGACTGCGGCCCGCTGGGTTGGAGGTTCAATTCCAGCTCCCAGGAGCAAAGGCTGGGCCTCCTACTCCCACCACCTGAGGGCAGTGATGCCTAAAAGAAAATAGAAAAAGAAAACATCATATGTGAAGATGGATGGTCATAAAAAGGTCATTCAAAAGGCAGGAAAAAAGATTCATGTAAATATCCACCGAGTCTCTGAAACTTTCTCTTCATTGTAGAGTACCAGAAACAAATAGAAGGAACAATGAAGTCAAAGAGCTTTAGAGAAATTTTCAAAGGGCAGCTCAAGAAGACAAAACCAAATATCATAACGAAATATGCAAAGGTCTAGAGTGAGAACACCACAAAGGAAGGGCGTGCTCCATATATCTTAAACTGAAAAACTAAAGGAAAGCACCCAAGCTTTGATCTGAAAGGGTGAAAGATTCTGTGCGCAAAATATTGAACTATGCAGAAAACATAAAAGAAGAGGAAACAATGGGACTGATGGTTCTGGAAAGACATAGGAGATGGGGAGGTGGGGGAAAGGAGGTGGTGGTGACCAAGCCAGGGATAAGGGAACAACAAATGATCCAAAATAGTGACAAGGTGTGTGTGAGAGGCATGACAGGGATTGATCAAGAGTAATGCAGTAGAAAGAAATTACTGAAACCTGAATGAAGGCTGAACATGATAGTGAGAGAAGAGAAAAGTTAAAGGAAATAGAGGAAGGAACTGGCAGGCAAAGGGCATTTATAGAGGTCGAAATGCAGACATGTACATAGATAAATATAATTATATATGATGATGGGGAAATATATCTACATGCATATACTTATAGGATTAGTATTAAGGCAGCAGATGAGCATTGGAACGCCACTCAAGTACTTCCTCAATACAAGAATACTTTGTTCTATTAAATTGACATTCCATGATACTCATTGTACTGACATAATCACTGAAGATCAGTTATCAGGCATCAAAGAACTAAAAATCATAACATGGCATGCTCAACTTCCTAATATGATCTCTGAAGACAAATGTGTGCATAAAAAAATGTGGTGAAGAAAGCTGATGGTACCCAGCCTTCAGATATGGCATCGGGGATCCTAAAGTTTTGAAAGTAAACACGTGGTCAACTAGCTCAAAAGCAACAAAGTCCACATGGAAGAAGGATACCAACCGGTGTGACCATGAGGTGTTGAAGGGACGAGGTATCAGATATGAAAGAAAATTATATCATTATAAATGGGGGGGAAATACAGATTGGGGACCCAATGCCCATCTGTAGATGAAGTGACATCCTCTTACAGAAGGGTCCTGGGGAGGAGACGAGTCAGTCAAAATACAGTACAGCAACAAAGAAATATACAACTTTCCTCTAGTTCTTAAATGCCCAACCCCATCCCTCACTATCATGATTCCAGTTCTACCTTACAAATCCAGCTAGACCAGAGGATGTACACTGGTACAGATAGGAACCAGAAATATGGGGAATCCAAGACAGATGATCACTTCAAGACCAGGGGTAAGAGGGAAGGTGGAGTAGAAAGGGGGAACAGATTATAACAATCTACATACAACCTCCTCCCTGGGCTACGGTCAACAGGGAAGCAGGTGTGTACAAGATGACAAAATAATAATAATTTATAAATTATCAAGAGTTCATGGGGGGGAAGTGGGGAGGAAGGGGAAAACGAGAAACTAATACCAAGGACTTCAGTAGAGGGAAAATGGTTTGAGAATAATGAGGGCAACAAATATACAAATGTGCTTGGCACACACTGTATGTATGTATGGATTGTGATAAAGGTTGTATGAGCGCTCCAATAAAATGATATAAAAAAGAAGAAGATGGAAAGAATACACAGAGTCTCTATACCAAAAAGAACTCTTGAACATTCCACCACAAATCAGGAGGTAATATATGATCAAGAACCAATGGTACTGAAGGGAGAAGTTCAAGGAACACTGAAGGAAGCAGCCAAAAACAAGACTCCAGATACTGATGAACATCAATTAAAATGTTTCAAAAAAGTTATGAAGTGCTGGAAGCACTCACTGGGATGTATCACGAAAAATGAAAGATAGTTAATTGGCCTACTGATGGAAAGAAATCCATATTTGTACCCAATCCAAAGAGAGATGGCCTGACAGATTGTTCAAATCATAGAACAATATCATTAACATATATGTGAATAAAATTTTCCCGAATACCATCCAACAGTGGTTGCAGCAAAGAATGGACAGGCAGTTGCCAGAGATTCCAGTTGGGTTGAGAAGAGAAAATAAACAAGGGTCCCACTGCAGATGTCAGAACACGGACATTGCACAAAGACGTGGATGTCAGTGCCAATGACAGGTGGCTCTTGGCTCAAAACAGAGAATACAAATCAGATGTTTCCTTGTTTTATTGACTATGCAAAGGCATTTGGCTGTACGTATCATATCCAGACCACTTCATTGTGCTCATGAGGAATCTGTATATGGACCAAGATGCAAAGCTTTCACCAGAAAAACGGGATGGTTTAAGTAAAAAAAGTGTATGTCAGGCTTGTATCCTCTCACCATCCTTAGTCAGTCTATATGCTGAGTAAATCATCAGAGAAGCTGGATTATCAGATTATATAAGCAGAGCTCAGCAACAGGATTGGACAGACTTATGGCCACCCTGGGATATGAAGATGATACAACCTTGCTTGTTGAAAGTGAAGAGAACTCAAAGCACATGCTGATGAAGATCAAGGATTGCAGCCTTCGGTATATATTACAAGTCCAGTAAAGAAGACCAAAATCCTTACAAAGGGACCAAGAGATAGCATCATGATACATGGAGAAAAGATGGAAGTTTTTAAGGATTATTATCTTGCTTAGATTCATGCAAGAAGCAGTGACTAGAACATAGGACCCTTTGCAGTGGGTAAATCTGCTGAACAAGGTCTCTTGAAAGCGTTAACATGTACGGAGGTTACTCTAAGGACTGAGGCGGCCTGACCCCAGACCCCAGCTGTAGCATTTTCAATCACTTCATACGCATGTGAAATTTGGATATCGAATACAGAAAACCAAAGGATAATCCATGAGTTTGGTGCTGGAAAAGAATAATGAAAGTATCATGGATTTCCAAATGAATAAAGAAACCTGTCTTGGAGGAAATATAGTCAGAAGGCTTCCCAGAGGCAAGGGCAGAAAGACTTCATCTCAAATACTTTGGGCATGGTTTTAGAGAAGGATATCATCCTTGATAAAGTAAAGGGGCAGCGAACAAGAGAAAGGTCCTTAATGAGATGGCTTGACAGGGTGAACCCAATACAGGAACAATTGTGAGGATGGGGCAGGACCTGGCAGGGCTTCATTCTGTTGTGCACAGGCCAGCTATGAGTCAGAATCAACTCCGTGGCAAGTAACAAGACCCCACCTTTTAAAGAGACAGGGATGATCTATCCTCCAACTACATCTTCCTCTTTCTCTCCTCTTCCTGTACGAGATAGATTGACACAGTGACTGCAACCTTGGGCTCAAACAGAACAATCATGAGACTGGCGCAAAGCTGGGGAGTGTCTGGTTCTGCCGGTCTTAGGGTCAGAATGAGTGGGAGCCACGTGGAGGGAAGTGAGCAACAATAAATCTTGTCTATGAAAATCTCCAAAGACCATTCGTTCAGCACACACGTACATAGGTGGGGAAAGGTCAAAAAGCACATGAACAATTCCATGCTCTGTCCCTTTCATTTTTCCACGAACATTTTGAAGCTCTTTTGTATATCCATCTTGAGAAAGAGAATGAGGCTTTCAGAAATCTCAGTAACCAGAGGAAATAAAAGCAATCCATACTTTAGACTAACGTTAAATAAGGATAATGCAAAGCTGCCACTTTCAATTGAACAGAGCTTGAAGTGTATTATACAGGTCTTATTCATTTCCTGGGCTTCCATACTATGTAAGGAACTAATATCTCTTTTTCTTCTTCTTTGGTATCTGAGGACATGGGGAGACAAATGTGCCTCTAGTAGTCTTATAAATTATACTGTGTAATGCATTAGAAAATGAACATGAGCCATATTTCCTCTTGGAAAGCTGTGTTGAGAGTAATTCTGAAGTGTCTGCTTCTCTCCTTGACTGAAGAGATTTGTAAACAATATTTTAAGCAATGACTGGGCTGCCCACCCTGGGAGACAACCCGTGCTGTTAAAGAAACATACCCAGACGCTGTCCTCCTGCCGGTACTGCTTCCAGTTCCTCCCGCTGTCACTGAACATCAGGAGGTAGCTGGTCACCCAGTTGGAGCTGCCATACCCGCCTTGGGTGGCCACAGCGGTGACCTCCATTCTCTCTCCAAGGTCAATCTGCAGCCACTGGTATTTGTTGGACACAAGAGGAGACCAGCCACCGGCTCCTTTATGAAAACAGAAAAAAGAGAAAATTAGTGACAGAAAGCAAAACAGTAAACTTGATGTAAGCTGGAGCGGGTTCAGACACAGAAACGAGGCACGTGCGGGCTGGGCAATGAGCATGGGAGAGCAGTATTGAGTCTGTTCTGTTTGCTGCAGTGCACACCAGCAGATGATAGATGTGGCTGTAAAACTGAGATGAAAACATCTGAAGATTAATCAAGTTTAATATAGTCATGCTTTGTTGTTGGCGTTTATTGATTTTAAGCAATATTGATTTTGGTGATTGTGTAAGTAACATATACTCCTGCATCTTGAATTCTCAAATGCTCAATATCTATTAAAATGCAGCATCTATTAAATAACACTCCCAAACAAAAATAGTAACAAATATTTTCCTTCTCCCAGTGTTCTGCCATCCACTTTACAGTAATGAGAGCTGAAATTATAGATTTAAAAGGTCGGATTGCATGATATGTGAATTACATGTCAATAAAGCAATTTTTTAAAATCCTACCATCCTGTCATCAAGTATATTCTGACTCAGTTTCTAAGGCTGTAAATCTTTACAAGAACAGATGGCCTCATTTTTCCCTCCAAGTATGGCTAGTAGGTTTGAACTGCCAACTTTCTGATTAGCAGCTCAAGGCTTAGGTCATGGAACTACATGTGATCCTTATTATGTACAGTGTCTACGTTCCATTTAAACAGTATTCTTGGAATTTTCCCCTTGTTTTGTAAAACAGTGAGCATAGTCCCTAGTGCAAAAAAAAAAAAAGTTTTTTTCAAAAGTCTTTTTCAAAAGTCCCATAAATGTTTGCTATTTCCGTAGAACACATATAACTATGTGTCATGACACAACACACAAAGTTCTTTCTTTATAACAGCTCACAAACTCTTCTTTGCATCTCTGGGCTACGAGCCCCATGAAAACTGAATGCATTGCCTTTAGGACAACGTGAGTTTTTTTTTTTCAAATTATTTTCTTTCTTGGAGTGAATTATGATTCAAAATTATATCTTCTACTCCATAAATCAAAAGTAAATGGTCTTCCTCTTTTTTGATCCAGCATATTTGTCATCCTGTTATTTTGGCTGATTTGTTTTTATTTCTAATTTCCTGTGTATTAGAGAGTCTGTATTTTTTGCCTAGTAAACTCAGTGTTGGTGCTGCCATAGACATGTGGTGGGTGTAGAATGTTCTCGTGTTTTACGCAAGAGGGTTCGGTGGGTCGACTCAGGTCCTGGCTAAACTTTGATTTTCTTGGTCTCATTAAATGGCCCCTGGGAGTGTTGGGATTGAGCATTGCCTGCTCTTTGGGAAGAAAGATAAAGCTATCTGCTCTGTAAAGATTGACAACCCCAGGACACCAGATACAGGGTTGCTGTAAGTTAGAATGAACTCCATGTCGTTGTTTTTGTTTTCTTGGTGTCGTTTCCTTAGCCAGGCTCTCCTGACCACAAAGGGCCCCTCCTACACTTGTAACCCCTGATCGGCACAGAGGATAATGTATTCTTTAATGATCTGAAGCACATCTTAAATTGGACACCATTAGTTGCCCCGAATAGTGCAGGGAGTTCTAGAGCCCATTGTAGGAATTGTTCTTACAATATTACTGCTAAATCCATGCCAAATCTTTCCCCATACTTCACGTATCAAGACACATCACAGCACCACCCAGCCGCCTCCACCAACTCTACTGTGACACTACATAATACTTCTTGTGTGGTGAGGGGTTTCTTTGATTTAATTTGCAAAGCAGCCATCCCCGTAACCGATGAAACAAAGAGAGACATAATTTGAACACCTGGCAGCCCAAGTCCACCAAGTAGACAAGTGGGGCAGGCTCTCTTAAAAGACAACAGGACTTTTCATGCTGCTATGAAGCCAGAATGGGGCTCAGTAGTTTCCACTGGACTTAGGAATGAAAGAGTTCAGGAGGGTTAGAAATCCCTGTGCAGCATAAATGGCTTGAGGTGTTAATCAAGAGGCTAGCATTTCAAGTCCAGGCATCCTGTAAAACTCCTCAAAAACTCACTGCCATAAAATTCCAACTCATGTCAGTCACCTAGCCTGGTGTCAATTTGAGGATTAAGAGTGTAGGGATGGAGTCTAGCCTGTCTATCTGGAGTTAGCCAATGAGACCTCTTTGTGGGCATGGCCTTCTCCTCTGAGAATTCTGGGAAATCAGGTGGTTCCCTTTGACTATGGGAGACTCATGACTCACTCTCTCAGAGACATTACAGCTAATAAGATACATTGACCATGCTGATAGACCCTGCACCCTGGAAACTGGAGGAGCCACAAGGAGACCGCTGCCTGCACCTAGATGCTTCTAAAACTACTGGATACACAAGACTCTGCACCCACTGGCCTGTGATTGTCCGGGTGTCATTGTATGTGCTGTGAGAGTCTGAAGAGGATTTATAGATTGGTATCAGTCACCTGGTCTACTATCTTACTTTTTGACCTTGGACTGGAATGGGCTGAGATGTTTTCTCAATGTTCAATTTCTCTTGTATATAAACCTCTTTCTTATACGTATATGTGTGCTTATGAATTTGTTTCTCTAGTCGATCCAGACTAACACACGACTCATCTCATAGAAACTACACAGGACAGGGTATAACTGCCCATGTGGGTTTCTGAACTTATAACTCTTTACAGGAGTAGAAAGCTTCTTCTTTCTCCCATGTAGCAGCTGGTAGTTTTGAACCACTGACCTTTCAGTTAGCACTCCAAGGAGTACATGTGGAAGCTGATTTGACCTGAGGCATGCCATTTAAAGATTTTTAAATCTCCTGACCCTTCCCCTGCTTGTGTTCTCGAAATGTACTGCATGATCAGAATGCCATTCATATTCTTGACTCTTCCCTAAATGTGCCCCACTCAGTTTCTGCAAGCGAACACTTGTTTGGGTTTCTGTTACTTGCTTGCATAGCTATGTAGAAATAAAACAGATACCACTTGGTCATGCAGCCTGTGAATTATACCTCTAAAAGCCAACCCCTTGCAATAGTGAGGGGATGCAAGAATTCAAGAGACTTTTGGTCTCCACAACTCCACAATTTTTGGCTCATAAAGACTCTCCACTGGATCTTTGGAGGTTATAGTGGTAATTCAAAGTGTTAGCTTACAAACTAAGCACTATGTTACCAAAGCTCTCCAGAAAATTACAGTCTAGGAAATTGTGTGGGGCAATTTTGCTCTCCCATATAGAATGTCTATGATTTGGAATCAACTTGACCATGCACAACAGCAGCATCACCTGTCCTACCTAATCTGGATGATAAATAATTATTAATAATTAATAAGGAGAATTATTTCATGCATTTGAATTATGGCATTGGTGAAGAATACTAAATTACCATGAGCTGCCAGAACAAACAAATTCTTTATGGAGAAAGAACTTCCTTAGAAGTGAAGATTGGGAGACTGTGTGCCAAGTACTTTATATTGGGAGAGAACAAGTTCTGGAAAAAGACACCAGGATGGGTAAAGCAGAGAGCCTGCCCCCCCCCCCAACCAAAAATAAAAAAAGAGGAAGATCATCAATGAGCTAGATAGACACAGTGGCTTCAATAATAGCTTCAAGCATAACCACCACCAGTGTGATATTGACAAGGTCTACGCAGGTTTCTCTTTGCTGTCCATAAGTCCACTCAGAGTGACTCATTAGCAGCTAACAATAATAATAAACAACTGAATTTTTTATTTTATCCAAGGCCCTACCAAAACTTGGAGAGGAAAATACTTCTGAGATCAGCTGTTAAACAAGCATCCTCAGTTCTTTTATTACTACAACTACCTCTGTCTCCCTGCAGAAGACAGCTTTGCAGAGAAGAGTTGGGAATAGATAAATGTGGTACTCACCTCCCACCCCAAATCAGACATCATCTTTACATGGGAATTCAAGCTACGGTTAGCCTTTCATATGCCTCTGTTTATACTTCCCATGAAATACAGATTATTTTATTTCTAGCTCTTTCTAGATAATTTCAACAGTCGAGTTCTTTTCAACTGGACCGAGAAATATCATGAGATACAGAAAATAGATCGCAGGATTTCATCTTGCTGGGG
The DNA here is from genome assembly GCA_004026705.1 of Nesogale talazaci. Classification (NCBI taxonomy): domain Eukaryota; kingdom Metazoa; phylum Chordata; class Mammalia; order Afrosoricida; family Tenrecidae; genus Nesogale; species Nesogale talazaci. The sequence goes on from PVJH01002146.1 coordinate 20,746, forward strand.
TCCACAATAAATGCCCATACTAGCAGGAGCAGAGAGATCAGAAAACACTGCATCAGGCACAGGTGCTACACAAGACCTCTTCAAAGAGTTGAAGAGAGCGTAAGAATGTCACTCTGATGACTCAGATAGGCTTGGTCTATGCCAGGGTGTTTTCACTGGCTTCCTCCGCATGTGAAAGTTGGATAGTGAATAAGGAGGACTGAAGATGACTTGATGCATTTGGATTGCAGTGTTGGTGAAGAACTCCGGAGGAACTCTGGAGTTCCAGAAGAACAAGCAAATCTACCTTGGGAAAAAGTACCACCTGAGTGCTCCTTAGAGACAAAGATGGCAAAGACTTTGTCTCCTGTCCTTTGCACAGGTTATCAGGAGAGGCCATTCCCTGAGACCAGACATCATGCTCACTAAAGAAGGGAGTTGGGGAAAAAGAGAAAGACCCTCAAGGAGATGAGCTAATGAAGTGACTGCCACTATAACAATAATAATTGTGAGCATGGTATCAGAGCAGGCAGCATTTTTTCCTACTGTGCACAGGGAGGCTATGAGCTGGGTCCAACATGATGTCACCAAACACCAGCCACATTGAGATCAGGGGTGTCTTTTTTTGATCCTGAATTCCAGAATATTTCTCTGCCATTCGACACTTCCTTATAGATTTATATTTAAACAGTCAGCATATGAGAGAAGAGGGGTGAGCAAAAAAAAAAAAAATCAGGCATGACTGGAGGGAGACAAAATTGGATCATCAATTCTCATCAGGTGAACACCAAATCCCTCACTGACCGCTCCCTCTCCCAGCTACAGCTCCGCTAACCAACTTGAAACATTCACAGTTAATTGACCTTGAACATTTCAATTTCTTACCTGTGGTGAAAAGGTACTACTGGTATGCAAATTAAGCGGTATCATTAACGAGGTACACTGATAAAGTAATGGAAATTCAGGGGCTTCTAGGCTTTACCAAGTAATTTCATCAGGATGAGTCGGCCGCAGGGAACACAGTGGTCCCTGCTGGCTTATAAAGCTGCACAGCTCCACAGACACACGTGGTGGAACTGTGTGATGAAGGGTCTTGTTTGTTCTACTTTGAAGAAAAAATGTCACAGAATGCTCTTTTAAAAAAAAGTATGGAGCCTAAAAATAAAAAAAAAAAAAAAGTATGGATACTGTAGAAAATATTGACCTTGGCAGACTTGGGGAGTACCAGCCCAGGATAGTAGGTGGGGGTGCTATGCAGGTAAACATAGACCCCCGGTGTTTAGCCAGAAGAAGTCTTATTTATGTGCTTGGTTTTGTGGTTGTTGCCTTCATGGAGCAAGTGCGGTCTATACTCTCAGGATTATATGCTATACCGGCAGATTGTAAGCTCTCAAGTACTATACAAATAAATGCAATCTTTTAGGTTTCATGTCCGAAGCTCTTTTAGCTGCTGGTCTGGTGTGACTTTCCCTGCTGATTCATGAGTTTTTGTGATGTCCACTGTCACACCCCAAGTACAACTGAACACAGTGCTACCTGATCCTGCACCAGCTTGACAGACAACAGTGTGGGGGAGTCCAGTGGTGTAGATAGACACTGTGGATTTTGAGTTCTGCCTCATCAATGGGGCTCATCTTTCAGCACCACCCTCTTGTTGCTATCAAGGGCCATCAAGCCAGTTCCCGTTCACAGAGTCCTCATGTACAACAGCATCGACAGCACTCTCAGGTCCCGCACCATCCTCACACCACCATCAGCTCCCAGCCCAATGCTGCAGGCACTGTCAATCCATCTCCTCCAGGGCCTTCCTGAGTTTCACGGACCCTCTGCTTCCCCAAGCATGATGCCCTTTGCCAGGAATCGGTCTCCCCGATTTGGGGATAACATATCCAAAGTTTGGATAACATATCCAAAGTACAGGAGATGAAATCTTCCTATCCTCAATTCTAAAGAACTTTTGGACTCCCAGGCAGATCTGTTTGTTCTTCTGGCAGCCAATCAGGCTTGCAAGATTCGTCATGCACACCACCTGTCAAAGGCAACAGTTCTTCTTTGGACTTCTGACTGTGTTAGCCAGGAACCCTGGTGGTGTAGTGGTAATGCATTGGGCTGCCACCCGGAAGGTCTGCAGTTCGAACCCGCCAGTTGCTTTGTGGGAGAAAGAACGTTCTACTCCCTAAAGAGTTACAGTCTCAGAAACTCTGAGGGGCAGTTCTACCATGTGCTATACGTGTGCTATACGAGACAGCGTCAACTAGATGGCAGTACATTGGGTTTTGGTTTTATTCATTAGCCAGCTTTCACATATATATGAGGGAAATGAAAATACCACAGGTCAGGTGTGCAGCTGACCTCAAAGTGCCATCTTTGCTCTTTAACACTTTACAGAGGACTTTTTTGTCCCTCCCAGCATTATATTGAATAATGAGGAGCCCTAGTGGCATAGATTTATTTCTCTTATCTTTGCATTTCCACTCTCGTATAATCTGTCTGAGGAGCCTTGGTGGTTTAGTCAGTTACGTATATGGAGTTTCGTATACGTTTAAACACAGGTTAAAACTTCCAGCCACTCAGAGAGAGAAAGAAGAGATTTTCTACTCCCATGAAGAGTTCCATCTTGTAAATCCATAAGGACAGTTGTACCCTGTCCCATGGAGTTGCCATAATTTGGAATTCATTCGCTAGTAGTGTGTTTGGGTTTTGTTTGCTTGTTTTTAATATACCAAATAATAGTTAGTTGTGATCCACAAGATTTTTACTGGCTAATTTTTTGGAAGCTAAGCATAGTACCTTTTTTCTAAGATGCCTTGTATGTTAGTCTGGGTAGACGAGAGAAACAAATTCATAGAGACATTCACATGCATATAAGAAAGAGCTTTATATACAAGAGCAATTGAATATAGAGAAAACACCCCAGCCCAGTCTAGAGGAGGTCCCTAAGTTCAATAGTAGCCCACATGTCTGATGCCAGTCTAAAAGTTCCTCTTTGGACTCATGAAGGACATGCAATAAAGCTGAATGCAGAAAGATCACAGGTCAGGGGGTGGATACTCCTATGGATCCAGTGGCAGTGGAAGTATCTCAATGCTTGTGTAGGTCTCAACATGGGTCCTCCAGCTCCAGGATTGTCGCTGCCATCAGCATAGGACCCAGGGTCTTGTCAGTAGAGAGTCTCTCAGGGAGTAAGTGAGTGTGCCACCTCCAATGAACTATTTATCTCCTTGGCACCTCCAAATGAAGTCATCAAGCTGCAATCTGATTGGCAGGCCAAATTGACAAATGAGTATATTCCTACCACACCTTGCTGTGGGAACTCCACTTAAGCCTGTGCACCATGAGTGAGTCTCCTGGAGTCTGAAATATTTGTGTCGTAGCTCCAGCATAATAACAATAAGCAAACAATCAGAGTACAACAAACTAAGAAACATCTGGTTGATGATCCACTTAGAACATCAATATTCAACATACAAGGAGATGACTAACCATCTTTTGGTCATTCATTTTACTATGTGGTCATTGATGCTCACACCCCCAAACAAAGACAAGACTCTTCTCCCTCCAGTTCTTCTTCTCCATATCTAGATTTCGCTTTTCAACCTTTCTCTGTCTCTTGGTTTCCTTTTTGACCCTCATTTTAATAAAATATCATCATTCTCTTTAAAAAGAATCTCCCAAACTCTTCAGACTATAGCCTAAAAAGTCACTTCATAAAAATCCTCCCTGTGATTAGATATCAGGCTTCAAGAACTAAAAAGCATAATATTGTGTGCTCACTTTCCTGATATGATCGCGGAGGACAAATGTGTGCATAAGCTAATGTGGTGAAGAAAGCTGATGGTGCCTGACTACCAAAAGATACAGCGTCTGGGGTCTCAAAGACTTGAGTAAACAAGCGGCCATTCAGCTCAGAAGCAATAAAGCCCACACAGAAGAAGCACACCAGCCTGTGTGATCATGAGGTGGTAAAGGGATCTGGTGTCAGGCATCAATGAGCTAAAATTATATTATTATTAATGAGGGGGAGTACAGATTGGGGACCCAAAGCCCATCAATATGTGAGGTGACATCCTCTTGCAGAGGGGTTACAAGGAAGAGATGAGCCAGTTAAGATACAGGGTAGTAGCAATGAAATATGCAATCTTCCTCTAGTTCCCATGCTGCCTCCCACCCACTATCATGACCCCAATTCTACCACATAAATCCAGCTAGACCAGGAGATGTACAGTGAAGTTGGAAACATGGGAAACTTAGGAGAGATGATCCCTCAAGACTAGTAATAGGAGCGGTAATACCAGGAGGGTGGAGGGATGGAGGAATAGAAAGGGAGAACCAACTTCAGGGATCTACATGTAGCCTCCTCTCTGGGGCACCGACAATAGGGAAGTGAGTGTTGGGACACACTGTACAGTGTACAGTATGAAAAAAATAACAATTTGTAAATTACTAAGGGTTCAAGGGGAAGTGGGGGAGGAAGGATAATATAGGGAGCTGATACTGGGGGCGTAGAGGGAGGATGTTTTGAGAGTGATGATGGCAATGGGTGTGTAAATGTGGCCTGCATACAATTGATGTTGGTATGGATTGTGATGGGAGTTGTATGGGCTCCCAATAAAATAATTTATTAAAAAAGGCGGGGGGTGGGGGGAAGGGGAGTTTTTGTTTTGTTTTTTTAAAGAGGAGCTTGTACCAAGAGCTCAAGTGGAAAATGTTTGGAAATGTAAGTGGCAGCATGTGTGCAAATGTGCTTGATACAAATGATGTACTGAATGTTGTAGCAGCTGTAAGAGCCCCCAATAGAATTATTTTAAAAAAATCCTCCCTGTGTATGTGTCTTTTGATCAGACTTTACTTTTTTATGACATATTTCACGTTTGTAGTTGAGAATCTATACAACAAAGCATACACTTCTTCAACAATTTAAGCTCATATACAATTCAGGGACATTGATTACAGTCTTGGAATGATGTAATCATTCTCACTCTTCTTTTCTGAGTTGCTCCTATCCCTCTAACAGAAATGAGCTGCCCTCTAAGGTTCCATCTCATCTTTTAAGTTATTGTTACCAACCAATTTGCTCTTCTCTAATCAGATATTAAAATACTCTAATGCTCAAGGAAGGCATGTTTTACTAGTTAGGCTAAATATTGTTTGGGGTTAGGAAGACATCAAATGGTAGTTTGGATTTAAGGGGGAAAGATGATTTCAAAGCAATCATGTCAAGGGTTCACCTAGCCTCCATGGCTCTAGAACAGTGGTTCTCAACCTTCCTCATGCCAAGACCCTTCAATACTGTTCCTCATGTTGTAGTGACCTCCTCCCCACCATAACATTATTTTCGCTGCTACTTCATCACTGTAATTTTGCTACTGTTATGAATTGGGCGACCCCTGTGAAAGGACCATCTGACCCCCAAAGGGGTTGTGACCCACAGGTCGAGAACTGCGGGTCTAGAAAGTCTGCATCCCATGGAATTTGTAATTCCTTTCCATGTTTTCCTTCTTCTGATTAGGATTCTTCTGTGGAATCTCTAATCGAAAGTTTCAGCCTGGATTACCGGACAGTTGTTCATGGAGGCCATTGGATGCTCATTCCATATCCTCTTCTTTCTGACTTTTCCTTCTCCCGCTGCTGCTCCACAAACACAAAGAACAACTGTTCTTCCTAGGAAGGCCATTTTCACTTTTAACACTAGTAAATTAAATATGATAGCACTGCTGTGAGAATTAAATGAAAAATACATATTAAGCACTATTGGTTTTTCTTTCTCAAAAGCATGAGAGTAAATGGTAGTCATTATTTTTTTCCCAATTTTAAGGCGATGGTTATTGCGTTACAGGTAAATAAAGAGTTCTGATCAGAACAAATCTGAGCTTTGAAAATGCCTGCTTACCAGGGAATCACAAAGCAAAGCATTTTTTTCTATCAGTTGTGAAGAGTTTGCATTCACTTTACCCAAAGAATGCATCCTCTGTCCTTGGTTTCTGAGAGATAACCTCTAATAACTTGGCACTTCCCCAGTGATTGAAGTATTTCTATTATCTAAGAAGCCTCTACACCACATCAGAGGTTTTATGCTAATGAGGAAGGGGATGGCTGAGCCAGAAAGAAAGGCCACTCTAGAAGGAGGGGCATGAATAGCTTCCTCATGCCTACTTAATGAGACTTCCTTAAAGACTCTGGACAAGTAAACTCCATGGGCTTCCTGGTTAGTAAAAGACATTAATGCATGCAGAAGGTTAATAAGCCCTTTTTGGGGGAGGGATGTTTTGCCTTGAGAACTCTCCCAGTCTTAACTCTCCCAGACTTTGCTCCGTGTATTTGAATCCTGTTCTGTTAGTGTCAAACTGTGATCCCAAGTATAGGCCTTATCTGAGTACTCGGAGTCTTTGAGCTTCTGTGTTTCACCCAAAATAAGACCTACCCATAAAATTAGCCCTAGCAGAATTTCTAAGCATGTGGTCACTAGAAGCCCTATCTGGAAAATAAGACCTAGTGATGGGCGTGGCTACGCAGCTTACCTACACAGCCCATGTGACGAAATACATGGCCCTTCTCATCTACCCCCTCATGACCTATTTGCAGTCTTGAACTTATAATAAACCATTCAAAGGCCATTTGCTCATGGAAATTAATAACTACATTGAAAATAGAATGACAAGAAATCAGCGTGGAAACTTTCTGAAGCTTAGCCTGTAAGAGGTGATGATTCGGGTGAAGAATTCGTGAGGTAAAATCACTGACAGTGTTGTGAGCAATGCACTCTGAGCAGGTGACATGGTCAGAGTTGTTCATTTAATGAGAGCTCTATCACTCCACCTGAGAGATTGGGGGAAATGGTTCTGAAGGAAAGAGAATCTCAAGACATTCAGGGTGGAATTTGGGGTTTCAGAACTATGATGATGTCCCAGAAAAAAAAAAAAGATTTAACTATATTTGAATAAATGTAGCTTGATATACCATACTTTAAAAAAAAATCCCCTGAAAACAAGCCCGAGGATGTCTTCTTGAAGAAAAATAAATATAAGATCCTGTCTTATTTTGGGGGGAACATGGTAACTATCTAACCCAAGGGAACAGTGGTCAATAGAGGTCAGAAGTAAGTGGGCTGGGAATCTCTAAACTTAGAGATACAGATCTCTAAACTTAGAGAAACTACGGATATGTGATCATTAGATCAAGAGTGAAGGAATTCAGGAAAACCTCTAAGTTTGCAGATGGTACCCTGAAAGACTACTAGGAAAACCCAGAATTTAGAAGTCAAGGTATCCCTGTGACACTTAAGCTGGTGGCTTGTATCAGAGGTATTGGGGTGAATGATTGTCTGGGGGGTCCTCTCACTTTTGTCGCCTGTCCCACTCCAAAGGGTTAGTGAGAGAAAGAAGCACAAACTGCAGTCAGAATAGGAGTAGAACATAAGTGAGAGGAACATAAGTGGCAAGGTGTGGACGCCATTACAAGATGGCGCCGGACCACGCCCGAGCCATGGCTTGAGAGTTGTAAACAGGATGTACCACGCCTGCGCAGTAGCTGCCCGTGACGCAATATAGCCTCTGCACCTATCCTAAAGAGCCACGCCTATGAGCAGGGTATTTAAGCCCCAAGCTAAGCTTATTCCGAGTCTTCCTTCGCTGACCTCCTGCACGAGAGGCTGCACCATTAAACTTTGCTGTAAACGCCATCAGAAGGGTCCTGGCCATTCATTGCGTCGTGTGTTGCGTGTTCCTGACCTGATCCGTCTCGGCGAGGGGCGCGCAACAGCAAGGAACTTCCTTGATTTGATGAATCTTCCGATTTGGTGTCCAAACACTGGGATCGATTCGATTCCCCCTCAATGACCTACATTTTTTTCTAATCTTCACATGCCTAAGAAACTTGCTGCTATGATATATTTTGAAGTGGACAGTAAGGAAAAAAAAGCATATTAACATAGATCCCGTGCCTAGCATATGCCAAGCCCTCTCCCAGAATGCAGCATTGTTACGCACTAAGAGAAAACTCGCGGCCATCAAGCTGATCTCTATGCATTGTGCCCCCTACATAGTGTTCCCAAGGCTGAATATCACAATTAAGCTAAATTCTTATAATTAATTCTGAGGTGGGTTATACTTTAGCATCTATTTTTTTACATGAATGAGGCCTAGAGAGACGTCTAAAGACTAAGTATATTTGCCCAACATAATGCAAATTATTGTGGTGGGTGAGAAATGACTTATGTTAAAAAAAATCACTTTAAACTGTGTAAGGATGTCATTTCCCAAATCACCTCTGGACCTTGGTTATTTATAATTAATCCCCTGACTTAATTATACAGCTATCACTGCCCCACAGTGGTATAGTTTATCCTAAGAATGTATTTAAATAATGTATCACTTTTTCTGTGCTGTTTGATTATAAGTAGCCTAGCTGGGTTATGTTTGAAACTCGTGCAACCTCTGAGAGATAGCCAATATTTAGTTCTGCTCAGGATGCCAAATCTTACAGTTTCAGGGAGGTCAAAGGAAAAAAATAATTACCCTTGGGGGAAGTCATCTAACACAGAAAAGCATCATCTTTATCCCCTCATCCTGTTGAAAATGGGGGTGCCTGCCTTCTCTGTTAGTCTTCAGTAAAGGAGGGGGATGTCATCCTGACAGGGTGAGAGATGCTTGGGAAGGGAGACTTGGGTGTCCTTCTCAAGGTCCCAAGTAGAGGAGGACACAGACGCCTGAGGACACAAAATGCAAGTGAGCCTACTGGAACGACAAACCCAGGCACCCCAAAGGCATATACATTCCAAGCAAATAATTGGCTTAATTAAAACTGTCATAGGGAAGTTTTCCTCTAAGATAATTACTTTTTTAAAATGGGATTTTGTCTAGGTTTGCCAAAGACTGTAAGTTTGCCAGGGTCATCTTGATCTAGACTTTAAATGGCAATAATATAAGGAGGCGAAAGGGACATTGTGCCAATATTTGTTTGGCTCCCTTACACGGTACACGGTGTGCCCGGGGTGGCCATTTAAAGCCTTTTAATGGCTCAGTATTGTTACCAGGGATAGCTCATTCTGCCGGAAGGAAGCAAGACTCTATTGATGCTGCTTCTCCCTCTGTTCTTTGCTCAGGCGCACACCTGAATCTCTGCATCCGCCCACCCGCACCCCCAGTCATGGATTTCCAGGAGGCGGGACCCTGAGAGGCAATTCTCCCATTTTATTGAAGCTCCCCAGAGAAGACCCCCTCACCCCCACATTTCTGCTGTGGCAGCCAAGAGAAGGGAGTCACTGTTGAGTTGTCGAAGCTGGCATGGGGCAAGGGCTGCCGGGGGAAGGCAGCATTAAAGGAAACCGAACGGGGTGGGAACAGGACACTCCCTGATGAGATGACTTGTCATAGGGGGCCTTTCCTTGGCCGCTCCTGAACATGCAAGGCTCAATGGCCCATCCACATGAGCAGGACCGACTGGACTTCAACACCTCTTCTTCTCTTTCCCCTGCTTCCGTGTCTGTGTGTGTGTGTGTGTGTGTGTGTGTGTGTGTGCGTTTTCCACTTTAGTGAATTACTCTCATCAACTTAACACTGGCTATTATTTTGTTTCCCATCTCAAAAATCTTGAGTATGAAGGGGGTTCTCTTGACTCAAGTCTATGAATAGTCTTCTTTTCTTATTGCATTTTATTGTTGCTCTTATGAGTTCCCATCACGCCAGCTTCAACTCATGAATAATCCACTTACCCTAGAATGAAGTCCAGCCCAGCCCCGCCAAGTCTTTTTGTATAACCTGTAGATAGGAGGGGGCCGTGGAAATGGCTTTGGAAGATAATGGAAACTTTCCAGGAACTTAGAAGTCCCCTCATACAATGGCGATGTGTATTCTTTCCAATTTTTCCCATCCCATTCTCTCTGAGACCAAATCCAGTCCGGGTTTTATTTATACCAAGGATGTAAAATGTAAGAGCTCCAAGATGCTAAATCAAATGACCAGCTATCAATCTTCATACCAGTTGACCCAGTGGCATGATGGGTTTGTTGTTGTTGTTGTTCTTTTGCCATGCCTTCATACATTCTTTTTCACTCACTTCCATAAAAGTATATGCTCTTTATTTTCTTCCCATGTTACCAATGACTTCTTTTCGGACTCCGTGACAGATTCTTGTTTCTTTGTTTGTTTTATTATTTTAGGTTAGCTCTTGGAGTTGGGATGCCCCGAGTTTCAGGCCATTGTTCTGATTCATCTCTGCCTCCATTCATCCCTTGATTGAGCTCACCTGGCCTCATTCATCTGAACACTGTTAGCTTCTGATATTTTCCTCCTCCACATCTTTTCCCTACCTCTCTTAATTGAACTCCAGACTTGTATCACTGACACTTAACAATTCCAAAACTGAAATTTCTTCCTCCAATCTATCCACAGCCTCCCTCAATCCAGTTTGTGATGATTCCATGTTTGCAACTTCTGAAGACAATTTTTTTAAAGAAGAAAGACAACAGATTAGAATTTAAGCAGTGTGTTTGTGGAAGGCTGCAGTCTTCAGTGGGAGGGCTGGGGGAATCTTTAACTCCAAATCAAGTCTTAGCATAAATTTAGATACCAAAGGAGCTTCTTCTGACCATTAAACCACCAATGTGACTAATTCTTAAACAAATTTAAGGTAAGCCCAAGGGTGGGGCAGTTTTCCTCAAAGGCTTACACAAAGACCAGGAAATTGACTACCATAAAGCCAGGTAATAGAAAATCATGGTGCATCAATCCTGTAACCATTTGAAATCTGCAGCCGTGCATGTAACCCAACCAGGGTATCTGTAGGTGACAGTGACAAATTGACCTGCCACCAATCATGATCTCGTGATGATTTCCTTTGTTCTCACTCATCTATAATTAGTCCCATGACCATGAGTCACCGGACTCTAAGCAGTCTCTGTCCTGTGTGCACGCTGATGATTTTCCTCCTCCAGGATGATGATGCTTGGTTTGCCTTGGTCCTATTTAAAGCTTAAATAAGAGAGTCTGTGCAGAATATGTTTAAATATGGGGTCTCCTTCCCCCCAAACAAATTCCTTTTCTCTGTCACCTCACACTGCTAAACCATCAAAAAATATTGTTGGTGGTACCCTACTCTCAAAAATCCATTTCTTATTTTTTAGTGCTAATCCTTAGGTTCAACCCCATTGACACTAGCCCAGATTCTTCCAACGTATCCTAACAAGTCTCCCTGCTTCTTGCCTTCCCACTGAGACTCTATTCACAACACAATAGGCTTTTTCAAAGTTGGTTCCTTTGAAAATCTCACGTCTGTGCCATAGTAACTCTTGATTTCACAAAGCTAAAGACAAAGGTCGGATGTGATCCATACAAGGTTCTAAATCGATCTTGCCATCCCCATCTCTGAGCCCTCTCCTCCTCTTCTGCCCGCTCACATCCATCCAATAACAATGGCCTCCCTCCTGCTCTTTGAGGAACACCAGGCCTTCTCCCATTTCGGGGGCTTTATTCCTTCTGCCTGAGATGCTCTCCTCAGAAATTAATCTCTCTTCTCTACCCCCTGCCTAAGCTTCCCCGCAATCATCTCACAAAAGCTTATACTGCCTGATCTCCCCACTATGAGACCCCTCCCCCCTAGCACTCCTGCACGCAATTGAAACACTTTTTCATTTTGGGGCAAAACACGGACCTTCTTTTAACATAGTGTGTGGTTTTGAGATGGATCCTCTTTATGGGGTGTTCTTTGTCTCGACCTGTTTTGCAAAGTAACCAGCATACTGCCTGGCGCATACCAAACCAACAAACAAACACATTCACTGCCTTCGAGTTGATGCAGACTCATAAATACCCTATAGGAGAGAGCAGAAGTACCCCCCCCTCCCACCGTGAGTTTCTGAGACTATCACTCTTTACAGGAATAGAATCACCCCCCTCTCTCTCCTTCCCAGCAGCTGGCAGTTTTGAACTGCTGATCTTGCAGTTAGCAGCTCAAGGTGTAACTAGTATACCAGCAGGGCACCTGTCTGGTACACACCAGTGACATAATAAATATTTACTGTGCAAATGAATGAACGAAACCTTTGATCACACGACTATAATAAGGTTGTCTGAAACCGTGCACCTATGCAGTGGCAAGGCTGACACTGGAGCCAAAGGCCCTAAAAACCCTGGGCACCTCTCTTCACAGCATAGTGTTGTTAAAGGAGTTGTTTAATAGAAAGCCCTGGCACTCTGCTAAGAGGTGCATATGCCTGTTGTTGTTGTTGTTGTTGTTGTTGTTGTTACTGCTGTGGAGTGCTGCTGGGTCACTTTGAACCCTTAGAGACCCCATGTAACAGAGCAAGGAGTTGTCATGGCATGGTGGCCAAAACACTGGGCTATAAATAGAAAAGTAGACAGTTCGAACCCCTCAAATAGAGACACTTAAAAATAATTGAGTTAATCAAAAGAGGTGGGCATCAGTGCACCCAAGTCTGAATGAGGTTTTTCAGACAAGAAAGATACCAGAAAGGTCTGCTTCTGCAAAGATTGCAGCCTTGAAAATGCAAAGGGGCAGTCCTACTCTGTCCCACAAGGTCACTACGAGGGACTCAATGGCAGTAGGAAACCTTTACAGAAGCAGGCAGCCTCATCTTTCAGCAGAGAAGCCACTGGGTGTCGGGATTCAAAAGTTAGCCTTTCAGTCAGTAGCCTGGTTCATGCTTACCCATGGTCTCACCTCGGCCCATCCACATGCATACTGACCACCCATCTTCTTCCATGGACACAGTTTAGTCATTTGAAACTCCATTTCTAGATGTCTATTTTGCTTTGTTTATGTTTTTTGACATATATAATGGGATGCTTGTTCACCATACTTCCCCAGCAAATTTCTAAGCCTCGCTAAGTGGTCTTCAGTTGCAGTTCTTAGGTGTCAATCAATTCTCTTTCCTGGCAACTTGGCAGACTATCAGTTCTACTGGTAGTTCTAGCATTTCCAGATCAAATATTTCATATGTCTTTAATAATTCAGTGTATTGAAAAGTAAACATTTGCATTCTTTGTCTGCTCCAGCATTTGGATTTATACATTTGATTTGCAAATTTTGTGGCAGCCATATTTCTTTTGCAATGCTAGATTAAGTCACAGAAATACCAGTTCTGTTAAACACACACACACACACACACACACATATATATATACACATATACTTACCACAGCAAGTTTTACTTCTCTCAAATTAGTAGTATTCAAGAAAAATGATTTCTAGCAAATGATGTCTAGACATTAGGACGATAATCAAGACCTTCCTGGATTTTGCTATCAAAACCCATTGGGATACTTTTTTTTCTATTTCAATTTATATCCAGGGCACTGAGGCAAGTCATTTCAGAGAGTTACATCATAGATCAGAGAGAACATTCTGGCAAGACCCCGGAGGTTTAAAAACCATTTATTTTGTATTTTCTCTCCTTCTCTCCCTTCTGTTCCTCCTCTTCCTCCTTCTCCTTTTTGAATCTTCCCAGTCAGGCTGGGTTGATAAACTGTCACGAGCCAAATGTCCTCCCAGTATCACTCCTTCTGGGTCCACAAACTGAAGTCGCTCCCCTATGCGCACTAGACATGATTTCCATTTGGTGGATGGGAAAACCTGCGTGACCCGAGGCATCTTGTATCCAAAAGGGAGAATGTTCCAGATCAACCCCAGGAGATTTTGCCAATAATCATTTTAATATTTTCCCAATTTTACCCAGTGCACACACACATTCATAAAATGTCATATTCTTAATGAAGGAGGGCTGTCTAGTTCTAGGTGTAGGTATCTGTTTAATTCAGGGTTGGATACACATGCTTAATTTCAATCTGTGATTGATTGTCCTTTCAGCCTCATTTCCTTGTGGAAGTTTTTATTTCTCAGGCAGTGGAAATAATCATTAGAGACGCTTGTCATCTCTGAAAGAGTACTGGGCCACGGGCATCTACCAGCCAGGCTTTCTTCTGCACATTCTCACTGCAGTTCCCCCCACCCCTCCTCTCAAGTTGATCATCCATGGGTCCTTATCTACTTCCTTCTCTGAAAAACCTCATTCAAACCTGGGTGCCATGATGCCCACCTCTTTGATTAATTCATTTATTTTTAAATGTCTTTATTTGGGGGAGGGGGTGTTTCCATAACCCCACAAAGATATGGCCCTGTGTGGCACTGGTGCAGCCATATTCGCTTCCTAGAGTAAAACTACACCGCACCCATTGAGCATCACCACTGTTTTTCTGGTGAACACTTAAACATTGAGAGGAACAGGCACAAAAATGCCCTCGTTACAGGCATTGGCAGATTATATGGTTCTATGACTGCATGGTGAAACAGGAGGCAACCAAAAGACATGATGGTTCATTTGAAAAGGAATGTCTTTCTCAATTAAGAAAATACAATGACCAGTGCAATGATAAGTTCTGCACTTGGCTTAATACCAAAAGACAGTGTCCCCGGAGAGCAGTAGGGACAATATCCTTCTAGTCACATTCAATCTGACACATATTTGGGTTTCAAGTCCTTTTGCTTCACAAGGAAATTGCTTCCTCTAACATCTGGGGTTCCTCACCAACTTGATCTGTTTTCAAACCTCTGAGCAAAGGAAAGAAATACCTGAGGCTTAAGATTGTTAGGGGGTAAAAATAGAGGAAAAGCATTTCTATCATAAGGTTTATGTCAGAATGGTGATGAATTACCATTCTTTTTGCCACGGATTGACATATATGTCTTTTCTAAGAATCTTCAACTATTTTTTTTCAACATCTTCAACTGTGACATGTGTTGTAAATTATTTAGCTGCTTCATTAGAGAGCAAGCCTGTTTCATGGTGGTTTTCTGAGAGATAGTAAAACACAATCTATTACCATCAAGTTGACCTAATTGCACAGCAACCCGCCGGACAGAACAGAATTACCCCCAATAGTCTCTGAGGCTTAAAATCTTCAGAGAAGGAGAGAGCCATATCTTTCTCCCATTAAGCAGCTAGCAGGCTTGAACCAGTGATGTTGCAGCAGCCAGTAAGGTGCTGAATCACTGCACCACCAGGGATCCTTTGATGGACATGCCATTGTGTTAGCATGGAGCAGACTGCAAACACACCAGAGGTCATGTGGTCCATGGTGACCTCATGTGTGCTGGAGCAACACTGTGCCCCACGGAGTTTTCAAAGGCTGACTTCTTCTCAGAAGGAGATTCCAAGGTCCTTCTTCCAAGGTGCCAATGGGTGGACTTGAACCTCTAACCTTCAAGTTTGCAGCTCAGAACATTCACGCTTGCACCCCCCACCCTCACCCCAGGGGCTCCCAGAGTAGGGAAGAGGCGGATGCAACAACATCTCTGTGGAGAGATGTTTCCTAATTTAGATACATGCCTTTTAAAATCTGATTTTTTAACCTGATTTTAAGCCAAGGGCAGAACTCATCATTGCACTGGGTGCAATTGTATCTCCTAAATTGAGAAAGTCATTCTTTTTCAAATGAACCATCATGAATTATATTGTGTTTAAAACCATTTCCTTCTACCTCCTCCAGAGCAGCTGGTAGTTGGAGAACTGCTGGCCTTTTGCTAACAGCCCACTACAGTAACCCAATGCACCAACCCATCCAATTTTGTGTTACAAAGACTACTTCCCTAAACTCACCAAGAGCAGAGACATTCTCAGTGCTTTGAGGGAGCTGTGGTAGCCTGAGAGAGGTGAGAACATGTGAACAAAGGAGAGAAAAACACACATCTCCACTCCTGTTGCTCTCCATCGTATTCATGTTTGTAATACATGATGGAAAGTTCTTAATTGTCTTTTTTGATGCCTTTTGTCCTTTTTGACTTCCTTTTGGAAGTCTCACAAAACAAGTGCATCTATATTAAAACCAATGAGCACTTCCATCTAAGAACTTCTGGATTGCTGAGCAGTGTCAGTCCAACAGAGTATAGGACATGTGGAGCAGACAGAGGACACAGTGAGAGGCAATCATACCACAGTGACTGTCAATAACATGCTTGTGTAGTGTTTCTCCATAAATGTGTGCCTTTTTTATAAAGATACCCTTGGAGCAGCAAAATACATAGGAAAAACCAGGTATCATTGGCCCAGCTTCCATCTATCTATCAATATACCCACACGGCTCAAACTCTATGTCCATTTACTCTTTGCAACTTCTTTTTTTTAAAATCATTGTATTGGGGACTCATACATCTCGTATCACAATTCACACATCCATCCGCTGTGTCAAGCACATTTGTACATTTGCTGCCATCACCATTTTCAAAACATTTTCTTCCTAATTAAGCCCTTAATATCAGCTCTTCAATTTTTTCCCTTCCCTCCCCTCCAAGCCCACACTTGATAATTTATAAATTATTTTCATGTCTTACCACTGTCTCCCTTCACCCATTTTTCTGTTGTCCATCCCCCTGGGAGAGGGTTATATGTAGATCATTGGGATGGGTTCCCCATTTCTCCCCCCAACTTCCCCTTACTACCTCCTGGTATCACTACTCTCATTATTGGTCCAGAGGGCCTTATCTGTCCTGGATTCCTTGTGAGTCCAGCTCTTATCTATACCAGTATATATGCTCTGGTCTAGTCAGATTTGTAAGGTGGAACAGGGACCATGACAGGGGTGGGGTGTGGGGAGTATTAAAAAACAGAGGAAAGTTGTATGTTTCATCAGTGCCACAGTGCACCATGACTGGCTCCTGACTCTGCCTTGTGATCCTTCTGTAAGGGAATGTCCAATTGTCTACAGATGGGCTTTCGGTCTCCACTCCACTCTCCCCCTTATTCACATTGATGTGATTTTTTTTTTTGTTCTGAGGCTTTGATACCTGCTACCTGATCCCATGGACCCTTCATGATCACACAGACTGGAGTGCTTCTTCCATGTGGGCTTTGTTACATCAGTCCTTTTTGCAACTTCTCATGTGCTCTGCCCAGAGCCCTTGCGGTATAGTGGTTATAGGTTGGGTTGAGATTCACAAGGTCAGAAGTCAGAAGCCCCCAGCTATGCGAGAAAGCCGGAGTTTTCTTCTCCTGTAAAGCGTTTCAGTCTCAGAGAGCCCCAAGGACAGATCCACCCTGTCCTATAGGTGCCGTGAGTCAGAATCAACTCCATAGCAGTGGGTGTGGAATGTCCGCTGGGCAGAGCTGTCCTTGTTCCTCTCCTACAGTGATAGTTCACATCACGTGGCTCTGCTACTGAACTTCAAGCATATGCTATGTTTTTTGTTGCTTCCAGCACTTTGGGAGTCAAATCTTTTTGCTACCAATGGTATGAGCATTCGTGAACCTCTGTCAATAACTTTACTTGTAAATGAAGCAGTAGTAAAGGAAGAAAGGGGAGAGGAAAGAGACTCCTTCCTGCTCATGGACTGATCAATGGTGTTTCAACATAAATGACACAGAACGATTTTGCTGCTAGTGTTTATAAGCGATATAACATTTCAGCAGTTGACAACTATATTTATCATATATCATTCTATGATTAAAGTTGATGGCAAACCTGACTAAAGATCCTGTATTGTCTGGTACCAAGGAAATTCATGAGGTCGGGATGATCTTACACGTTTCCCTACTTGGTGGCACTAACCCTAGTAATGTTACTGCTCAAGTGGACGATGATCCACTAGGTCATAAGGCAGGAGGGTGAGAGGAGATTTCCTATGCCCATAAAGGGTTACAGTCTTGGAAACCCAAGGGTTTTCAACTTGGAATAGGCTGGATGGCAGGGAGTGGCGAGTCTACCCGACAGAGTTAATACAAACATGTTCTGGATCAGAAAAGAGAGACACACAAAAAGAGGGCAATCGTCTGTCTAGGCAATTTAAAACTGCTTCTGGCAATACTATAAATTTCAACGTTTCACACAAACTCTGTCACCACTGAGGAGAATGGGATGGCTGAAAAAGAGCATCCTCAGAGAAGCCACCAAAGGCACGTTTATAATGAATAATGAGGGCTACAAGAATTAGGGGAAGCACGTGCTGGTGGTAAGCAAAAATGGGGAGTCAGATACCAGCATGGATTAGATGGCAATGGTCGTTGCCTTGATTCTATCACTGCAATCAATGCTTTTTAAAAGATATTTAATAATTTAATAATAGCAATAATAATGTTAAAAGTCAATTTTGTATTGTGCCTTTAAAGTTCATAATTTTACTCCTGATTGAAAATGTCAGCATTTTTGCAATCTTGGGAAATAAGGGTGTACTATTTCAAACAGAGTCAAACTCAGTCATGCTAATTAGTTAAATGAGAACTGTGCACGCTAATTAGTCAAATGAGAATTGCGCCTTTCCATTAAACAGGACCGATGTTTCTTTCCTTCAACATATACAGAGCTGAGAGGCACAAAAGAAAATGGGCACGGTTATGAGATCTTTCATAAATTGTATGTGATCCTGGACACGAACGTTCCAGAGTTTCAGGTGCCTTGATATGAAAATGAGAGCATAATGTGGCAATATGGACAACAGACATATAAGTGGAACTCCCAGACTACCTGTAAGTAGAACTTTTACATGAATATAAGATTTACATGATCTTGAGGGATGGAGAGCCAGGAACAACAACTCTTTTGCCTTCGTTCCGCTGAAAGGTTGTATCCAAGTCAAAAAGGGAACTGAGAGAAAAAGCTTCAGGAGAGACATTTTGCTGATATGCAGTTTTCTTTTTTGTAAACTGAGGACTGATCTCTAATGTTTCACAAATCAAATATTACAAGGTTGCCCTGGGCAACCTATAAGACCATAAGCCAGGAAGGATTATGGAAATTAGCTCTATAAGATAAAAAATTTCATAATATTTTTCAAAGTACAACTTAATCATATTGATTCTAAAGAACCTTAAAAGTAAACTGGCAGTAAGGATTGAACAAAAAATAAGCCATTAAGTCTTTTAAATCAATACAAATAGGCCCAAGAATATGAGTTTTATAAACAGTGCTATACCATTTTGAGGCATGTTATACTTTGAAATTGATATCTGATTCAGGTGTCCTAATATCTATGTGCTGAATTAATTTAAACTATTGAATGAATTGTCCCTTAGTGGCTATTGCATTAACATTTTTAAAACTTTGGAGTATGAGAAAATAGAGTTGTTCTCTTTTCATTTTTTTCACTGTTTTTGTACATAAGGACCAAATTCAAATTGTAAGACGATGGTCACATGTGAATCCAGTTTTATAAAACCTTCTGTGAGCTTTTCTGACACACGAGGGAGGCACGTCATTAGTTGAACTGTTGTCGCTCTGATCACATGGCTGAGCTCAGAGAAACTGAAATAAATGACACAGATTCTCAGATACCTTCTGGAGGTCAGGGGGCTGACAGAGCTTTGACTTACAAATGACAAAGAAAAGTAAGGTGACAGACCTTTGTCATCAGCAAAGTCAGAATTTCCAGAGGTTTTAAATTTCCTTTTTGCCACTGCTTTTCTAAGAATAATTGCTATCGTGTTATGTTGCTTCCTGATTTTTTGAGTGCCTGAAATGTGTTTAGAATGCTATTGAATAAATAAATGTTTGCTGCATACTAATACACTAACATATCTAAAAATAATTAAAGACTATGATTGTGGTTTGGAGTTGACAGGGCATCAAAAATAAGGAGGAGTGCAGAGTGGGGACCTAAAACCCATCTGTAGGGGAAGCTGCATCCCCTTACAGAAAGGGAGCAGGGAGGAGAAGAGCCAATCAGGGTACAGTGTAGTTATGATGAAACATACAACTTTCTTCTAGTTCTTAAATGCGCCCTTCCCCCTAATATCTTGATCTCAATTTGAGGCTACAAATCCAGCTAGACCAGAGGATGTTCACTGATATGGATAGGAATCAGAAAGACAGGGAATCCAGGACAGATGATCCCTTCAGGACCACTGGTGAGAGTGGTGATACTGGGAAGGTGGCGGGAAGGTGGGATAGAAAGGGGGAGCCGATGACAAGGATCTACATATAACCTCCTCCGTAGGATATGGACAACAGGGAAGTGAGTGAAGGGAGACATGGGACAATTTATGATATGACAAAATGATACTAATTCATAAATTATCAAGGAAGGGTTCATGAGGCAAGGGGAAGCAGGAAGGAAGGGGAAAAAAATGAAGCCCTGATGTCAAGCGCTCCAGTAGAGAGCAAATGCTTTGAGAATGATGACAGCAGCAGGGGTACGAAGGTGTCTGACAGGTTGTGATAAACATTGTATGTGCCTTCAATAAGATGAGTTATTAAATTTAAAAGAGAGAAAAAAAGTGGAACTAAGGGATAAGGGAATGCTTCCACAAATTTTTTGAAGTCCTGTATCCATACACATCTATGAGCTTTATATGCTGTGAAAAAACCCTAGCAACATGGTACGTTCAGTGTTGGCCTGCTAACCAAGAAGTTAGAAGTTCCACCTTCACAGCTGCTCCAAAGTAAAAAGAAGAGGCAGAGTGCTTTCAAAAGAGACTTAGAGCCTCAGAAACTCTGAGGAGCAGTTCTGCTCTGACCTGCACAGTTCCTATGAGGAGGGGTCCATACTATACATCTATGTACTGGGAGGACCAGGATACTTAGGACTTATTGATTCTTTATAAAAATTATGAAGTCCAGTCATTTTTTTCTTAAGAATTCAAAATTATTAAGCATTCTGATGAACCAAGTCAGCAAGAGGGTGCCACCCCCGGCACTGAGCCCTTTCTCCAGGCTGTTAACACTGCCCAGCAAGCAATCTTTCAGAGAGGTCAAAGTTTTACATTAGGGAGCTGATAAATGGCAAGGCTGATTGGCTGAAAGTCGTCCTGACCTTGGGAACCACAGTCTTGCTGAGGGCCTACCTCATCAAGCAACATAATGAAGATGCAAGAAGACAGGGGTTGCAGTCAATGATTGAAATACTGACACAGGATTCTCCCTGTCCTGATGGCGGAACTCTTCTGGATCCACCCAACTTTTGAAGATAAGTGAGAGAGAACAGTCTGTGTGAATCAATATTGTCAGTTTGTGTGTGTTGCATCACGAAGTAGAAAAAATTAAAATGCTTCTGTATTCTTCAAATAAGGCATATCGTGATAACTTGGCCAAAATGTCAACTTCGAGTTTAAGGTCAACTTTGAATATTCAAAATGCTTAAATTTACAAGGTACTTTGTGTTAAATGTACAAGTTGAAAAGGTTAATCAATAAGCAACACTCTGTGCAAAGTAAAAAAAAATTTATTCTGTCTCCTCATTACTACATAGATTCAGATATCTAGGTACATAGACCTAAATATAAATATACCAAAAGCCCACTCACTGCACTGAGTCAATTCTGACTCAGAGTGACCCTGTAGGACAGAGTGGAACTACCTGTGAATTTCTGACACTGTAACTCTTAAAGGGAGTAGAAAACGTCCTCTTTCACCAGCAGAGCAACTGGTGGCTCCAAACTGCTGATCTTGTGGCTATCAACCCAATGCAGAACCACTATGACCCCAGAAAAATCACCATCGTTAAGTCTTCTAAATACGATTCCCCATAACAAAGAATGTAGAATTAATCTCCCGGATTGAACATATTGAACAAAAAAATTGTAGCTCACATATACAGAGAACTGAGATTAGCAGAAGACTCCATGGCTTTATCAGAGAGTTCTGGATACTTGGACCCAGGATGATAGATGGACAATAGAGAGATGTCTTCCTTTTTGCATGAAATCAAGCATTACGTCCAACAGCACATCCAACTCTAAAATTGCAGGTTTAGCTGTTCAAACTTTGGCAATACCAGTCAAGTTAGAATATTTAGACCTCCAGTTTCTCAGTTCGACATGCTGATTGATTAGTAAAATCATTCAACAGCTAGCTATCTATATATCTCTTCCTTCCCCTTAGTATATATGTGACATGTGGTTCTAACAACAGAAAGCTACCCAAACATAGGTTAAAGAACGTAGGTATGCATTGCAATGACACATAATGCCATATTTATGTATTTCTTTTCTTAAGCAACAAACACCAAATACTGGGAGCCTATTGAACTCTTTTGATTCAGGTCTTTTGAATCAGAGTTCAACTCTTCAAAGAAATCCTAAGATCTTTGCTTCAACATCCTTAAATGTTGACTCATGAGTCATAAGTTTGGGTCAGTGGTATGCTACTGTTTGTTTAATAACTTTCTCTATGGGGGGGGAGTCCTGGTTTATAAGATTTGCTGATTCCTGTGGTGTAAATACTCCTGCCATGGCAGATCTCAAGTTACCTACCTGATATTAGTGAATGCTGAGGAGGAAAGAGAGACACACAGTCAGCTTTCATTATTGACTATCTCTCTGAGATAAGCTACTTGAGAAAAGCAGTTGGAGTCATATTGCAGCTATGAATTTCTCAGTTACAGCCTCGGGTGTGAAAAATGTAATTTTTTTTTTTTGTAACTCAAAGTAATTTTCTCTTTTGAGCTCCTATTCTGTCTGATATAGAAAATCGGCCTAATCATTTCAGAGGAACTCGGTCCAGTTCACAGATTAGTCAGTCAATTTAGGATTACAGTTCTGTCATCTTCAGGTTCAAAACACCCACAGGGGTTTGTCTCCCACCTTTCCTCCCTGGAGATACTCCTGGGGTTCTGAGGAGAAGGACCATGGTTCTTGGTCTTCTGCACAGGTAACAAATATATCCTCACAGTTAAGCAGCTTCAGCTCCACTCTATGCTGATCTGTGGCCAGCCCTTCCTCAGGCTGCTCATCCTCCCATCTCAGACATGAGGTCTTGCCAAGACCCACTGCCCCATGCCCGAACGCCTGCCTTCATTCTTGGTGCCCACAGGAAATCTGCATTCTCTTCCCCTGCCAGCTAAGGCTGCTGCAGAATCTTGGCCTCACCATGGTCTCTAAAACACAGCAACGAGATGAGTTAGGGACTTCTCCTCTTCAAGAATCCACTTCAAGCACACCCACCATGTTGGGATACTTGGATATGCTATGGACCCAGTTTGAGGGCAGGGCTTCAGGGACCAAGATCCTCTGTGCTTATCTAACTCATCCGTCCATTTTCAGACTCTCCTCTCTTCTTATCTGTTGCTCCCTTCACTTCATCCTCTGGTTCACCGTGATCCCAAGTACACAGGGATGAGACCTTGCATGGTCCCTACTCATCTGCCAAACGTGTGCTTAGCAATCCCCTCTGTAGTTCAGCAGAGCTCCTTCCCAATCACTGGTCTGCTCAAATCTGGGGTTGCAGCTGCTGTGTCTTTATGTTGAGTTTCTTCTCTCTTAGGAAGCTCATCCTCCAGCAATCTTTTTGCACAATATTCTGTTATAATCCATAGGGATTTCTTTCCAGCAGATCACCCGGCCTCTCTTCCCTATTCTGCCTTATGCTGGAAGCTTTGCTGAAATTGTCTATCAGGACCGGCCCTACTGGTATTTGAAATACTGGCAGCTAAGCTCTCAAATGCGTAATATCCGTAAGCCACCAGAGCTGAGCCGGTTGGCAGGTGGTGCTTCTTCTCCGTAGGACAGGAGAAGCCATTCCTCACCTTAACCGCTCCCTCAAAAACACGCAGCCATTCAGCGAAGGTCAACTTAGAGCAACTCCGAAGGATAGAGTCGAACTACCCCCTTTGGATTTGTGAGACTTATTTGTGAGACTTTTAAATCTTTTTTTAACAGTTCTATTGGCCCTTTAGATCATCTATCATACAAATCAATAGTCCCATCAGATGGAGGAGCTGTGTAATCGTTATCACAATCAACCTTAGAACATTTCCTTCTTCTTTGTTCTACTGTTACAAAACCTTCACGGGCACATGCAACCTCGTCTTTCTGCTGAGGAGCAGCTAGCAGGCTTGAACTGCTGACCTGACTATGAGCAGCTACATGTGCCGTCACTATGACACAGGGTTCCTTTGAATTACCCGAGTCCCTTTAAATAGTTCTACTTTACAGAAGGTGTCTCCTCTGCTTTGTTCCCAACTTCTGCCGTGACCTCTTTCCCCTCACTGCTTGGACGGCACCTGCTTCTCCAAGATGGGAGGGAGATGAAATGGGAAAAGCCTGCCCCTTTCTGCTCACCTCTTCCTCTCACAGGTAGAAAGAGCCACGATCCAATGGTTTTGTCTGATCGCTCCTTACAGAAATGTAACTACTCACCTTTCCCTATATCCATTAGCAGACATCAATGCATGCAAGCAGAATCTTCTTCTGTCATTAGACCACCCCCCCCCCAATGTTGTAGGGTATGGGGAACTCAGGTTTGTTTTTTAAAAATGGTGGCATGTTCATGGCTGCTAACTCTGATCTGTGAAAAATGATTAGATGCTTAAGGGTCTGTCAAGTGCCAGCTCAGTTGAATCCAAGATATTTCTCTAATCTACAATGCAAGCATAAGTGTTTATCCTATGAGACTAGTCAGCTTGAAAGATTGATCAACATGCTGTCTGTATGTATACAACGGACATGAGGCAGAAGCAGAATTAAGGCTCCGTACTCAAGACAGTTAAGAAAAGCAAGAATGTACTTGCACTTACTTGCCATGTTTTGTCTTTCCTCTTCTGGTCCAAGAACACTGTTGGTGTTTGAGAAAAGAATCTTGCAGTTTTTTTCCTACATTTGTCCCCAAGGAAAATATTAATAATGAGATGTGTTCTTACTAGTGGGAACACAGCTCTTACTGAGGTATAACTAGTTCTACTCTATCCCACTGCGTAGAAATTGACAAAAACACACACACACACACACCAGAAAGCACTCCTTAATGCTTTATCCAAAAGAATTCAATGTTATTACCAGAGTTTTGATGGGAAAACAAAAAAAATATTATTGAAAGTTTGGGAAGATTCATTCCTGTGATTGATACAGTTTTATAATAAATATCATTAGGGGGATTCAGGATGAATTAATCACTCATCCAATAAAGTTCATATGCTATAGCTTTGTCCAATGCTTCTCTTACTTAGGAGTGCCCATAAAGTCACCACCTTCAAGAATCCACACATCCCAGCTCAGACCTGCTACCCTTTTCAAATTCCCCTAACCTCGTGGCCACTCCTTATATTTACAGTTCTATTCTGAGTGTCTGTTTCTCACATTAGATTTTATGAGCAAGGAGCTCTTTAGGCACTGATATAAATTACCAGCAAATATGACAGCTATGTAGCAGTGATTTAGTTAATATGATGCTGTTGAGCCACTTTCAACTCACAGTGACCTCACGCAATAGAGCAGAGACAGTCCAGAGGGTAGTTTTGAGGGAGCAGACTGTCGGCTATTTCTCCACAAGCTGTTGGATGGATTCAACCACCAGCCTTTCAGTTAGCAGCCAAATGCTCAATGGTTCACCTCCCAGGACCTTAAAAAGCAATGTAGTTTAAAAGCAACAGAAATCAAGTAATCAAAAAATCCCAAACCCATTGTTTGGGAATAGAATGTCCCCCTAGGATTCCCAAGGCTGTCATCTTTACAGAGCAGATGGACACACTGTCTCCCAAAGAGCAGCTGGGGGGCTGCACCCACCCACCACCTTTCTGTTTTCAGCCATGCTTTCACCACTGAGCCACTGGGTCTCTGGAGATAGTAAACCTTTTCTTCCTAGCCTACGAGTCCTGCTGTATCCTATACAGCCTCACAGCAACACACAGTGGTTGGGAAATCAAAGCAAGGCCTCCCACACGGAAGGTGAGTTGGGAATTCTACTATTGAACCTCCAACGTCCCTCCACACAAGGAAAGTGGGATACATACAGCCATGTCAGGGAACTCATCATTTATCTTTTTTGGGGGGGCATCACTGCCCTCTGGTGGTCGTGGGAGCTACCCAGCACTGCTCCTGGGAGCCGCTGCTGGATTTGAACCGCCAAGCCTGCGGGCCGCAGTCCCGCACTCAACCACTTACACCACCGGGGCTCAGTCGTCATAATTTATCTTACAGATTGATTTTTAAAACATTTTATGAATAATATTTAACTTCTTTTTTTGCCCCCGCCAGCTAGAAAATTACCTGCTTAATGACTATAAGATGTTAGCTAGACCCTGAACAGCACCTTCAGGCACAAGGTTGGGAGAAGAGCGTTGAACAGTCGAAGTCAGTGGTTCTCAACCTGTGAGTTGCAACTCCTTTGGGGGTCGAATAAGCCTTTCACAGGGGTCGCCCATGCATAACAGTAGCCAAATGACAGTGATGAAGTAGCAATGAAAATAGTTGTCTCGTTGGGTGGTCACCACAACATGAGGAACTGTATTAAAGGGTCATTTCATGAAGAAAGTGGAGAGCCACTGAATCTAAGCATCCACACAACAAGGTCAGAAAGGAGCTAAAAAGTCTATTTTTCTTAGAAAAGGCCTCAAAATTGGAAAAGCAGGTATGAGTCTATTAAGATAACCTTGGGATAGAAATCAAGGAACTGCATTATGAGAGTCCCAGTGCAAACATTTTTTTTAATAAAAGAAATAGGTGAGTTATGTTACCAGTTAAGAATATAGATTTTTTTTCTTCAGAAGGAAAAAGTAAATGACGGTTTTAAGATTTAAAGCCAGCAAGAACCAGAGAAGAAGATGAATTTCAAGAAGAAGCTGGCTTGGAAGTAGCACTCTTCTTTACAATATGGTGGACATTTTTTATAGACAAGACATCTAAACAGACTCTTGGAGGATTCCAAAGATGGTTGGAAAGTGCAACAGAGGGGATAGTCATACTTCTTTCTCCTGTCGCCCTGACCTGAGGGGACCAGCTCCTTGAGGAGAGTCTTGCACAAAATCAAGATTGATGATGAGGATTTGGAGAAGTCCACATAGATACTCAGAGTTGGGCATGGAGTCTCTTTATACAATATTCAAAATTTTATACAATCTTTTACACTATTTGTATTTTATACCAAAATTTTTATCATGAATCTTATACATGCCCTTTACACTTTGGGGTAGTGTTAATCGCATGGCAATTACATTTTTAACAAAATAAACCAATAGAAATCCCATCCGGGAAAGATAACAGGAAAAAAAATAGCAAGTGATCTTCAAACCACATCAATGTGGCATTAGGCTAGCTTTGTAAAAAATTGCTAAAACTTTGAGGCCCAGAGAATTCCCACTAAAGGAGGAATTTTTGCTATAGAGTCCTATGTAAAGAAAAACAGAAGGAAGGAAAAAAAATAGAAAAACAGAAGGAAGTCTGTAGAACCATCATGCAATTCTCAATGCCTTCTCACAGGTAGTAAAAAATGTCAAGGTCACTGCCATCAAGTCAATTTAAACTCATAGAGACCCTGTAGGACAGGGCCTGTGTGAGTTTCCTAGATCATAACTCTTTACAGGAGGAGGAAGTCCCAGCTTTCTCCAGCAGGGCTGCTGGTGGTTTCAAAGTTGATCTGGTCCGCAGAGGCCATGGTATAGCTGGGCTCCTCTCACAGATATGTGCACTGAACTATTAACAAGTCCTTCCAAACTCTAGACTTCTTGACACCCATATAATGATTGGTTGGAATGTATAGATAAGGTGTTTGTAGCCCACCAATGGGATTAGGCAGCCAAGTTATAATGCAAATAAGGTGTCTGAAACTGATGAGGGTGGGATCATGCAAACAGGGTATATGTAATCCAAATGGAGAAATTCATGAATTCTGCCTCCACACTAGGCTTAAAATGAGCCATCCCAGAGACAGAAGGAGGGGAACCTCACTACTAGCAAGAATAAGAACAGTCATGGAATGAGGGCATGCTCTAGGGTCTCTACACTGGGAACCTCTTTGTCCCAGGAGGTACAGATAAGAAGAAGCAGTGAGTGTGACAGATTTGGCAGCAGAGAACAGCAGTAACACAACCTGAAGACCGGGTAGGTGGGGATATTGGGCATGTAACTTGGGGAACAAAAGAGTGTCGGGTCAGAGGCTTGCTAGAGAATGGGGTACCTCAGGGCACTTACAGGCAGGGCTGAAAGCGTTTTGTAACTTTGGCTAAGCAAGGTGGAGCCAGGTGGAGGAAGAGAGGAGCCTGTCCTCAGGAGGCCAAGAAGAGTCCTGCAGAGCTATAAGAGCTGCCCTAGCTGATAGAAGGGAGTCTTTGCCTACGTGCTTCCTGGTCCTGACCCTGTTCCTGGCGTATAGCCTCTCGATAATGAATGCTTACCTGTTCCTTCCCTAACAAGCTATATAAGTGAAAGTAGTGTTTGTGATTTCCATGTGGCTGTTGCAACAAATTATTAAACCGATCAGAGAAGTAGAGAGTATCCTGAAAGATATGACTGATGTCAGAATCGCTTTCATACGAAAAGGTCAGAGAGAGGAGATATGTCTGACCTCCACCTCTGAGGCTGGAACCTTGGGCTGGTAATGATCTGGAGTCGGCCTCTGCCCCTCAGGGAATGATAGGCACAGAGGTCCAAAGCATCCCGCCATGTTCACAATGGGATTGCATCTGCCCCGCAGTCCTCAAAAGTGTGACCATCAAGAACCAAATGAGATAATGGACAGGAACCAATATTAAGTTCTAAAAAGATAAACAATACATTTACACACCAAAGAGGAGAATAAACCCAAACGTGCCTTGAACTGGGAGATACAGATGGAGTAAACTTTTGACTGAAGCCCCAGTGTCCATCACACAAGCCTCATTCGGACACTTCAGTAATGATGAATGCTATAAACCCCCTTCCCACTTACATACTTATAAATTGCCCTTCAACCACATTCATTATCACCAACAAATCTGTCTTGAAAGAAATACAGCCAGAATGCTTCTCAGAAGCAAGGATGGTAAGGCTTCATCTCACGGGACCTAGTATCAGGAGAGACATCATACATGGCAAAGTAGAGGGTCAGTGAGCAAAGTGAAGATCCTCAAGGAGACATGTGGACACCATTGGCTGTAATCACAGATTCAAACATAACGACGATGGTGAGGATGGTTGAAGACCAGGGGTGCTGTCTTCTGTGGTAGGTGAGGCCAGTGAGTCACAACCGACTGGGCAGCACCTCAAAACAGCAAGACATGTTCACACATTGTTCTCTCCAGATGTGTTCTCTCTGTACTCGGTTATCACAAGCACACACACACACACAGCATTTTTATATTGCTGCAAACACCACTTAGCATTTCAAACGGTCAAACGATGAATAAAGTATCTTTAATATAATTTCCATTTTTAAAAAGGCTTAGATTTATAGGAAAGCTGTTGAAATTTTACAGAGTTCTCATAAGTTCCACTCCTAGTTTCCTCTGCTGTTAACAGTATGTATTAGTTTGGCACATCTATCAGAGTTCATGAGTCAATACTGTTAGATTATGAATGAGAGTCTGCATTCATATTTTCTTAGCTTTTTTATCAAATGTCCTTCTTATGCCCCAAAGACATCATATTATGTTTAATTTCTTGGCTCTTAGGCGATGTAGTTTGCTTTGTGATGAATTTGACAACCTTTTGAGAAGTACAAAGGCAATCATATTTTGTAGACTGTCCACTTTGCATTTGTCTGATTTATTTCTCATAAGTTTATGAGAGGAAGACCCTTGAGACAACTCTGTTATACCCAAGGGAAGCTAGACTTGGTCATCTGAACATGGGTTGGAGAAAAAGGTTGAGCTGACAAGATGTAAGTGAGTCCAAGAGATGTCCAAGACATAACAGCATATCTTTAATTAGAAAAGCTTTTAAACTGAGTAAATAAAATTAGGGATTTAATTATCTAATATTAACTGTCCCATCTTTCAGCCATGTCTGTTGGAAAAGACACTCAGAATAAACATACCAGGGTAGCAGAGAAGGCCTCCATCCATCTATCACTTTGACATATTGGGGTGACTAGCATGCTACTGTGATGATTATGGTGACCAGACAACCCGTTTTTTAATTTGCCCTATGTCCTGTGGCGTTTTAAAATTAAATAGATATATTACAATACTATTTTTGCATTCTATGAAAATTTTCCTTGCTCCATATAGACCAAATTTTTAATCAAGGACCCCACCCCCCTGATTAATGGTGTCCCACTTCAAAATCTGGTCACTTTATCTATGCCACTTGCTTTTCAAATCCCAGCAGGGTCATGCATGTTGGGTAGATTTCAACAGAGGTTCCCCAGACAAAAATAGACTGGTGAAGAAAGGTCTGCTGATTTGCTTTTGAAATCAAGCCAGTATCTGCCAAGAAGCAATGCTCAGAAGGCAGGGAGCGAAGGGAAAGGATGGAGATGGGAAATCGCAAGGAAGTTGAATGAGTGCAGTTATACTGTTGGAATTCCCATCAGTGGCAAGACAAAACACGTATGAATTGTTGAGTGGAAAATTGATTTGCTCTCTCATCTCTCACCCAAGTCACTCTAAAAATTTACTAAATAAAGAAGTAGCCTGACCAATGAACACCCTGTAGGTCATGACAGAATCTAGTCCAGTAGGGTGCTGGGAGATGAACCCCTGAAGTTGGAAGATAAGGAATGGGAAATGTTTCCATCTATGGCACATGAGTTGTCATAAGTTGACAGCGCCTTCACGAGCCCTAACAACCACAGATTGGAAGACATTCAGAATGCTTAGGGACCCTAGCCATGGGCTGCAGCACAGGATAATTGTGCAGATGGTACGGGACCAGGTAGAGTTTTGTGTACAACGGGTTGCCATGAGTAGAAACCCCTTCAAAAAAAGATGTCAAAGGCCCCTGACTTGACTGTTTCTTTCATTATGCAGATCACCAGGACCAGCAGAACAGGCACAATCCAGAGGGACCATTCCCATTTGGAAGCAGAGTCCAAGTCTCTCCACACATGTCTGCTAACATTTTGTTTAGCATATTTTGCATCTATATTCAGGAGAGAGAAAATAGTCTTTAATTTCCCTTTCTTGTTTGTCTTTGGAAGGGTTTAGTATTAAGGTTATACTGGCCTCCTTGAATGAGTTGAAGAGCATTCTGATTTTTTTTTCTATTCTCTGGACTTGAATGTTAAGATTGGTATCATTTCTTCCTTAAATGTATTTGGAAGAATTCGGGGTTGATGCCATGTTAGCCTGGAGCTTGATTTCTTGAAATATTCTGACCCTAGACTTAAGTAACTTTAAATAGGCAGACAGACATTAAATGTTGTCTTTCTTATTTCTGGCCTACACGTTTCTAAGTTGTGTTTTTAAAATATCATTTTCAATTAATTCTTCTAATTACCAGTAGTTAGGTTTGTTTTCAAATATTCTCTTTTCTTGTTAAGGCACGCATGCTTAGTTCAACCTTGCTCTTTGGGGCTTGCATGTCTGCTTTTAATACACTTTACTTTGAGTGAAAGGAGGCTTCATTGCAAGGACTTGAAAGCACTCAGCTGCCAAGCACAAGTTGGTATTATGTGGCAGTCAGCTTCTGTAAAGGTTGACAGTCTTGGGAACCCCATGAAGCAGGTCTGTTCTGTCCTACGGGACACAATGGGTCAGAACAATGGTTGTGTCTGTTTTGTGTGTGTTTTTTAATATGTACAAAAGTTTGGAGTGGGCCAAAAATAGTCTCAGAAGACAAATCCACGTGCCACTCCTCCGTGCTGAATATTTTCTCCTAGCTACTTGCCCTTGGCTTGATCTAGTGTACACCTCACGATGCTTTTTTTAAAAAAATCATTTTATTGGGGGCTTATACAGTTCTGATCACAATATATATGTACATACTTTGTGTCGGTATTTACATCTTTGGGGGGGTCTGTACAACTCTTATCATAATCCATCTATACATCCTTTGTGTCGGACACATCCGTGCATTGGTTGCCATCATCATTCTCAAAACATTTGCTTTCTAATTGAGCCCTTGGTATCAGCTCCTCATGTCCCTCCCTCTCCACTACCCCTTTCTCATGACTCCTTGATAATTTATAAATGAGTGTTATTTTGTCATATCGTACACTGCCCAATGTCTCCCTTCACTCTCTTTTCTGTAGTCCACCCCCCAGGGAGGAAATTATATGTAGAGCCTTGTAATCGGTTCCCCCTTTCTCTCATCTTCCCTCCACCTTCCCAGTATCACCACTCACCATTTGTCCTGAAGAGATCATCTGTGTTTCCTGTTCCTATCTTTACCAGGGTATATCTCCTGGTCTAGCCAGATTTACAAGGTAGAACTGGGATCATGATAGTGGGAAGAAAGGGAGGAAAGCATATAGGAACTAGAGAAAAGTTGCATGCTTCATCGTTGCTACATTGCACCCTGACTGGCTCTTCTTCTCCCTGCTACCCTTCAGTAAGGGCATGTCCAGTTGCCTACAGATGGATCTTGGGTCCCCACTCCACATTACCCCTAATTCACAATTATTTGATTTTTTTTTTAATGTGTGGTACTTGATCCCTTCGATACCTCATGATCATACAGGCTGATGTGCTTTATCCATGTGGGCCCTGTTGCTTTTGAGCTAGATGGCTGCTTGTTTACCTTCAAGTCTTTAAGACCCCCACATACTGTATCTTCTGATAGCCAGGCACCATCAGCTTTCTTATTCCTTTGAGATAGATACTTGGATCATTCATTTTCACCTTCTTTTCTCATCATGCAATGAAGCCTAACAATTTAGCTAAGCTACACGTTATAATTTTAATATATGTTTGGTTACTATTAAGTTCAAATACTTTCTAAGACTCACTGGTATTTCTTTGTGAGACGTATTAATCATCTCTACCTCTCTTTTGATTTTCAAGTGTTTTTAATGATTCATTTCTAGCTTCACTCCAGGTGGGGCATTGACTCTGTAATTTAAACCATTGGAATGTATGGAAGCCTGTTCCTCTTGTTTTTGTTTTGTTTTATTGCCCAGCATAAATTCAGGTAAAAACCTAAGTCTGCTTGATAAAAACATATACTGTGAAATTACCAGATGCTATGTTTTAAATATGCTAAACATCACATAAAACCACCTCTGAACTTTATCTTGTTTTTTAATTGCTAATTTTTCTGTTCAAATGTTTTCCTATTTCTACTCATTGCTTTTTGCATCCTTTTTTTTAATTTTATTTTAGCATTGACTGGGATTAAAACATACATTAACTCTTTCCATAGTTCAATCATCCAGCAGAATTTTACATTTTCTACCACAATCATTTTCCAAACATTCTTTTTCATTTTGGACCCCTTGAAATTCTCACCCTTTCTCCCTGCCCCCAGAGGCCAGACCGAATCCAGGGCCAAATGGGGGGTGGGGAGAAGATGGCAATGTGTAGAGGGGGAATGGGGCACTAACCCACCCAAGGGGAGCATATTGTTTATATCTCCACAGGCAAAAAGGGACCAAATTTAAACCCGATGTTCCAGGATGTGAATGCAGCAGCATGACAGCATGGAGCAGGGTGCCGTGCAGGGGGTCTGAGGGCCCAGTCCCAATCCCAACTAAATGGATAGCCACCCCTTTTTCCAGGGGATTTTGCTTTGGAGGACAGAACTGAAGCTGCAGCTCAGGGAGAGGGACAAGTCTGACCAGAGCACAGAAGAGCAGATGAAGGAGGAGATAGAGAGAGTAGAGTGCATCCTGGCCCACCGAGGACGATAGCTCTACTCAGATACACACAAAGAGGACTATATGGCTGGCCCCACTATGAAACACAGCATCCCTTGCTGACCCAAGGACCTATGGGGACAACACAGGTGAAGCAGCATTGGGATTGTACCCTGTGTGACTCTACCACACCAAGACAAAGCACAAAGGTTGTGTAGCAGAGCAGCAGGTGGAGCAGAGCATGGAGTTCCTGAGTGAGTGACAAGGATATACATTGGGACCAGGGTGTGGCACCCCATTGGACTCAACTTGGGAACACTCCTAGAGGTAACAAACAGACCTTGAATATTTACATGTTTTTATTTTGTTGTTATTATTTTTATTTCTATATTTTTATGAACATTGGTTGCTGGTGTTGTTATTGCTACCATCATTTTGTTCCCCTTGGTTGCTTCATCTTATGATGTCTTGTGTTTTTTGTACATATTTTTATCTCTGCAAGTCTATCTAGATAAAAGGCTGGATGAACAGTCTGGAGGAGAAAACAATGGGACTGATGGTTCCGGGGGACATGAGCGAGGGTGTGGTAGTCATGAGTTTATGTTAATTTTATAATTGAAATGTAGGGATGGAGTCTAGCCTGTTAATCTGGAGATAGCCATTGAGTAGCCAATGAGGCATCTGTGTGGGCATGGCTTTCTCCTGATATGTCTGGGAAATCTTGAGATATTTCCCTCATGAATATGAGAAGCTATCTTCCCCAGTTGTTGGGAGTTAGTTTCAGAGATGAGGAGTCACGGAAAAGACAGTATGGCAGCGTCTGAGAAGCTGGAGAAATTGGCAGAGAGACCACACAGCCTTGCTCTGACATAACCAGACCTCTGAAGCTGGAGCGGCATGCTGTTGATGGACCCTTAGACCTGGAAGCAAAGAGCCATGGGAAGACTCCTGCCAGCGCCAGAATTCTGCACCCACTGACCTGTGACTTTGTGAGTCGGAAGGAGACTTTATAGACTGATTTCGGGCATATGGGTTAATATCAGGCTTATGACTTTGAAATGGACTAGGCTGGGATGCCTTCTCAGTATCACATTCCTTTTGTATATAAACCCTTTCCTTATATCCATATGTGTGCCTTTGAAATTTATTCCTCTAGTCTACCCAGACTAACACAGAGGGAGATATAGGGGGGAGGAGGTGGTGTTAACCAACCCAGCGATAAGAGAACAAGTGATCCAAAATCAGTGACAAGATATGTGAGAAGCCTAACAGAGATTAATCAAGAGTAATGTAATAAAGAAATTACTGAAAGTCAAATGAAGGATGAGCATGATAGTGGGGCAAGAGGAATGTAAAAGGAAATAGATGAAGGGATTGGGAGGCAAAGGACAGCTACAGAGGTGATAAATATAGATGAATGTATTTATATGATGATGATGATGAAATGAATCTACGTGCATATACTTATAAGGTTTGCATTAAAGCACGAAATGTACATTGGACCTCTTCTCAAGTATTTTCTAAATGCAAAAACACTTTGTTCTATTTAATTGGCATCCCATAATGCTCACTTTCCTGACACGATTACTGAAGACAAATGTGTATATAAACAAAAGTGGTGAAGAAAGCAGATGGTGCCTGGCTATCAAATGATATAGCATCTGAGGTCTTAAAGGCTTGAAAGTAAGTAAGCGGCCATCTAGCTCGGAAACAAAAAAGCCCACAAGGAAGAAGCACACCAGCCAGTTTGACCATGAGGTGTAGAAGGGATCAAGCATCAGGCATCAAAGAACTAAAAATCATAACACTGTGTGCCCACCTTCCTGATATGATCACTGTACACAAATGTGTGCATAAGCAAATATGGTGAAGAAAGCTGATGGTGCCTGGCTATCAAAAGACATAGCACCTGAGATCTTAAAGGCTTGAAAGGTAAACAAGTGGTAGTTAGTGTCTGTAGTTAGCAGGACACTCCCTTACAAAATGGTTGCAGGGAGGAAATAAGCCCATCGAAATACAGTGTAGCAACAATGAAATAAGCAACTTTCCTCCATTTCTTAAATGTTTTCCTCTCCCTACCCCCTCCTGCCACTATCATGATCCCATTTCTACCATACAAATCCGGCTAGACCAGGGGATATATACTGGCACAGATAGGAACTGAAAACATAGGAAATCCAGGACAAATGATCCCTTCAAGACCAGGTGAGAGTGGTGATAAGGGGAGGGTTGAGGGAAGGTGGGGTAGAAAGGGGGAAACAATTACAAGGATCTACATATAATCTACTTCCTGGGGTATGGACAACAGGGAAGTGGGTGAAAGGAGACATCGGATAGTGTATACTATGACAAAATAATAATAATTTATAAATTATCAAGGGTTCATGAGGGAGGGGGAAGCAGGGATGGAGGAAAAATATGAGGAGTTAATACCAATGGCCTAAGTAGAAAGCAAATGTTTTGAGAATGATGATGGCAACAAATATACAAATAAGCTTTGTATACAATAGATATATGTATTGACTGTGATTAGAATTATATGAGCCCCCAATAAAATGATTATTTTAAAAAAAGAGTTACAGTATCAGAGAACCACAGGGTGGGTCTGTCCTATAGGTCGCTATGATTCCCATTTGATTCAATGGCATTGAATGTGGTTTTTTGTTTTTATCTAACCTGTTGGCCTAATGGAGAGAGTCTATGTGTGAGCCTTAAAGAACATAAATCTGTCTCAGTGCCCTAAACATTTTATATGACTAGAATCCTACTTTTTCTTCTCTTAACTTTCTAAGATATCTCTGAAACAAAAACGCAAAAACCAGGACCTATACAGTCAGCAAGTGGAATAAAGGTTTTGGTGGGAGGGGGAAACAAAGGGGGTTTTTTTTTGCATTCTTTATCTGTGAGTCACAGAGAAAGAAAGGCATTTGACCTCCCCTTACAGAAGGGTTGCAAGGAGGAGACGACTCAGTCAGGGTGCAATGCAGCAACGATGAAACACACAACTTTCCTCTTGTTCTTAAATGCTTCCCCCTCCGCCCGCCTCCCCCCCCCCCCCACCAAACACTATCATGATCCTAATTCTACCTTACAAATCCGGATATACCAGAGGATGTACACTGGTACAGATAGGAATTGGAAGCACAGGGAATCAAGGACAGATGAATGCTTCTTGACCAGTGGTGAGAGTTGCAATACCAGGAGGGTGGAAGAAAGGTGGAGTAGAAAAAAAAAAGAAAGAAAGAAAGAAAGGTGGAGTAGAAAGGGGAAAACAATTACAAGGATCTACATATAACTACATATAACTTCCTCTCATTGTTGTTGACAACAATGGTTGGATGTGTGGATTGTGATGAGTTGTAGAAGCCCCTGATAAAATGATTTTTTTTTAAGGGGTGAGGTTTAGCTTGCCAATCAGGTCACAGCTTGATGGCCTCATTTGATATAAATAGCTCCCTGGAGATGAACACACACTCACTCCCTGCAAAACATTCCTGTTGACAAGACACATGGATTTACACTAGATCCCCGGAGCAGAAAGAGCAATGTGGAGACCCCTGCCAGTGCTGACATGCTTCCACTGCCCCTGGATCCACAAGATTTTCCACCCACTGACCTGTGATCTTCCAGCATTCAGCATCATTGTATGTGTTGAATGAGTCTGAAGAGGAATATATTGTATCATATTGGACATATGGGCTAATAACAAACTTATGAACTTGATCTGGACTGGGCTGGGATGTTTTCTCAATATTCAATTGTTCTTGTATATAAAGCTCAGTTTATACAGAAACCCCCCCCCCTATCTATGCTTTATAGTTTCACTTGTATTATCTTTTTTTCTGTCCCTTTTTCTTAATAAAGTTTGAAGCTCTGTAATTCACAGCATGGTACATCAGATCATGG
Organism: Nesogale talazaci; assembly: GCA_004026705.1. NCBI lineage: Eukaryota > Metazoa > Chordata > Mammalia > Afrosoricida > Tenrecidae > Nesogale > Nesogale talazaci. The sequence goes on from PVJH01002146.1 coordinate 57,990, forward strand.
AAAGCTATTTAGTTCCCTTTTCTCTGGACTTTTTGCCAAAACTGCATAACAAACCCCCGTTAACACAAAAACCCACTGCCATCAAGTGGATTCCAACTCATGGCAATAGGGACCCTGTGATAGTTAAGGCTTATTGTGCCAATCTGGCAAATAAACATATGGGGGATAAATTGAAGGGAAGAGAAATAAATGGCTCAGTGATCCTCTCCTTTTTTGTTTTCTGATCTCTTGTTCTCTAATGGTCAGAGCAGAGTAAATGCAGCTTCCTTAGCTGGTTCTCTGCCTCAGCTGGCAAGGCTCACTTTCAGCGAGACATCACTGAGGAAAAGCCACATGGACCAACCATGATGCAGCCCTGGATGCTGGAGCAGCACTGCTCCCCCTGCTAAGATGCTCACGTGCTCAGATTTTGGCTTTACTCCTATATTTCTCATCATCGTACGTTTTTTTTTGCAAGTTTTAGGAGGACTTTGTAGATTGGTGTCAGATATATGGGCTGATATTGGACTTATGGGCTTGGACTGGACTGGACTGGGTTGGGATGCTTTCTTAATGTACACTTACTTCTTATATAAAACTCTTATATACATGAGTTCCTGTGGTTTTGTTCCTCTAGTCTAACCAGACTAACACAGACCCCAAGTCTGTAAAGTTTTATCGACAGAAGCAAATATGCTCATCTCTCACCTTGTAACAGCAGCTGATTGGTTTGAACCACCGACCTTGTGGTTAACAGATCAACACCTAGCTCACAGCATTATCTTCTGTGTTCTAATTAAATTGAAGGAAAGATGAAAGGTGTTCAGATATCCCAAGGCAAAATCTGTGAACTAGAGTGGCCAAATGGTTTCATTTTAAGTATTTCACTTTTATTTAGCAATTGGATATCAGTTTTTGAAGTGGGAATGGGAGGGAGGGAGAAGACAACCTTTCTAAGAGCTTAGCATGTTGATAAAGATTTGGAAAATGAAGGTGCAGATCGATTTTATGGTCAGTGATGTGGGACTTGTGTTTATAGATGATATTTCGCACACTGGCCTTGGGAAGCTGAAATAAAAACGAGTGGAGATTTACATCTTTTATCTCTCGATAGGCCGAGAGCCTCGATTCATTAAAGCAGAGGAGAGTTGGCTGTCACTTCTGAGATTAATAGAGAACCACTTCTATTTCTTCCCATCTATTTATCTGATTTAAAGCTGGAGACTCCTGTCCACCTGACCTTTTTCTTTCCTTTCCTTTGGATGGACTTCTCTTCTCCCTCCACCTCCCACCCCCGCCCCGGCAGCTCCCTTCCTCCAGGGCTATTGCATCCGGGCCTCATCTCTCTCACCCACTTTTCTGCTCCCTCTGCCTGCCCCTTGGCTGTCCTTGGATACCTTGAAGCACCCACTCTGCAGCCCTCACTTCATCTGATAATGTAATCCAAGTGAATGTGTCAAGTAGCCAAGCCTACGTAATTTATAGTGATACAAGAAAAATACTGCTTGGGGAATCAGGAGAACTAGATTATCCTATTACTTGTGGTGACCTTGTGCAAATGACATCCCCTTGTTCTTTCTTTCCTCTAAAAGTGGGAGACTGGATTTCAGGATCTTGCAACTTTAGTCCAACTCCTCCATCTATGTCCATGTGTCCTTCTTGGTTGCCATATCCATAGGCAATGTCACTCTCTTCTTCTTAACTCACTCTAATAATGGTGGTGATGAAGAAGCCTGAATTTCCTCAGTTTACCACTTGGCTCAATGAACATATCACCATGAAGTTTGCTAATGAGAGCTCATTCTTCAAACAAACTTTGAAACAGGTCAACATTCACTTGAGGCAGTATTTTTGCAGTTCACATGGTCACACCACAAGGCTCAGATTGTTGTTGTTGCTTTTTTTCCCCCCATAAAACCAGTGTCGACCCTGTGTTTCAAATCAGGAAATACAGCATGGAGGTTCAGCATCCTGTCCATCTCTAGGTGGGGCTTTGCAGTGATTCAAACCCTGAATACTGACTTTCATTAGTGAATACCGACTGGATCTGGATTTCAAATACCAGAGAGGCTCTCTTCACCTAATTTTTTTTTTTTGCATCACTGCCCTCTAATGGGAGTGGGAGGCCCAGCCTTGCTCCTGGAGAGCTGCTGTTGGATTTGAACCACCAAACCCATAAGCTGCAGTCCCGCACACAACCACTACACCACTGGGGCTCAGCCCTCACCTAAATTTTATAGGAAAGAGTCCAAAGAGAGAATCAGGATGGAGGAGTTGAGCTCAGGGAATCCTGGATTCTCTCGGCAATCTAACTAGTCAGGGCTGACCACCACCCATCTGACAATGTATCATACAGTGATTGGTTCTGTGTTCCTGTGATACTGAAAGCTATGGCACCAGGATTTTAAATAGCTGCATGGTCACTCACAAAGAGAGGTTTCCACAGAACCTCCAGAATAAGGCGAGGAAGAAAGATCTCTTCATCTGCTTCTGATATTTAGCCAACAAAATGCACAGAACACAATAGCAAATTATCTGATGTATTACTAGAAGATGACCCCACTAGGCTGGCCTACAAAATAGGCACAAGGGATTCAAACATATCAACAATGTGAACGACAGCACAGTACCAGACAACACCTCCTGCTAGCATGCACAGGTTCACTGTGAGAGTCACGGTGATTCATGAGTCACTATGACAATTTTAACAAAGTTGTGTGGAAGAGCTCCTACCACTAGACATAGGTGGGTTTATGTTAGGACCTAAGCCCAGAAATAAAGAAGGGCACCAGGCAGGGACATGAGACAGATCTGAAAAGAAATCAAGAGCACAGCCTGGATCAGCATGGAGCTGGGGGCCCATGTGAGTTGATGATGTTGGTCCAGGTGCCAAGAAGTTCCCCGCCAAAGGCAGGACCCTCGGATCCTAGATGTGACAGGATAGAAGTTGCTCTGAAAGCAAATAAAATAGCCACTTTCCATCTCCCAAAGAACTCTAGGAGTGCAAGTGCTCCCCAGTACAACCCTGTACCCTCACAGCCAAAGAAACTCACCCGCCCCCACCCCTTTGGTCCTGTAGACCTCCCCAGCATACTTCAGACTCAAGTCCGTGACACCATGTCCACAGCACCACCACTTTGCTTCGGTTTCAACTTTTGCAATCTTGTGCAAAAGTTATCCTTCATCCTTTTCCTTGTAAAGATAGTACCAGACCCAAACCAAACTCATTGCCATCAAATTGATTCTGATTCATAAGGATCCTTTAAAGGACTTGTGAGACTGTGACTCTTTATGGGAGAAGATAGCCTCATCTTCCACCTGCTGAGCTTAGACCACAGACCTTGTGGATAGCAACCCAGTGCCTAGACAAACATAACGTTGGGTGTTAAATATATGAATGGGATCACTTCTGAGTATAATTATTATAAAATATTCTAATGCAATACATCTAACAGCAGGAAACACGCACCTGAAAGAAAATACTCTGTTCCTGTAAATCTCGACGGATCTGGGCTATCAAACACTGATATACATCATGGCTATCTTGGAAATTTATATTGGAGCTTTTATTTTAAATGTAATAATTGTACATGAACAATCATGTTAAATTAGGGCAGTAAGGAATTCCAAGCAACTCTGTATAAAATGATATATGACTTCTAGTTAATAATACATCCAAGAATGGGAGCGATCTCTGTCAATCACTCAACTCAAATAATTTCTCTACAGAGAGTTGCTTGATTTTAACATCAAATCTGTAAGCTCAGAAAACACTTTCATAAAATTTTCTGGCTGAAGGAATCAGAAGGGGTTAAAAAAAACACAATGGGAAAATACAGTCAAAATATTCCAGTTTTAGTAACGGAGAAAATATTTTGATTTTGCAAAGTAGATGCCAGAAAACTCAAAGAAATTGCTTGCTCTGGAATCTAGCTGCTATGTCATTAGGTTTAGGCACACATGTATGTTGACAGACCTATAAACATGCTCCTTTTGGTGTTAAGGATAGTCATTGTGTTTGTTTCATTCTTTGACCTATACAGATGAGTTTATTGGGTTTACTGGGTTACAATAACCCAGTTCTACGGTCTCACAAGTCCATGAAAAAGAGAGTCTGATTAGATTACGTTGCAACCTCAGAAACAGTCCTAACGTTTTGGCTTCTTTATAGTCTGTCCTAAGATTTTAAAGGGATCATCAAACGGTTCGCTAGAGCCTGCTCCAACTCTACATTGATAATGATAAAAATCAATGCTTACTTAATTCGACCTCACCTATTAAAATTCAAACTACACTGAAACCCTGAAATTGGGAATATTTTACAAATACACAGAGAGATTTAATTCCATTGTATCCTCAGTATTTGCAGTGATCGATTTCTGTTTGTTTGAGTTGCTTGCAATTAGGTTTGGAGGATCCTTTCCCTGCGCTATGAAATCTTTCAGGTTCAAATTGAGACACATTGTCCCAGAGAAGGGGAAGTAAATCATTTGTTTTTGAAAATGCTTTAACTTAAACCATCCTCTGGAGCATCATTTAATGAGAAAAGAAGTCATTTACTCAATGGCACTCAAGAGGCAAAATTAAATTACTATACTTCCAAAAAGTTGCATTTTCTTGCTCCCAACTGGGAGAATCAGAATTGTAATGTTTACAGGGAGTCTTTATTCTGATCTGCTTTCCTCACTGCGGGGGCCCTGGTCATTCCGTGTGGCAACATGCCATTCCTCAAGCCAGAGATGGAGATCAGTGAGCTGTCAAGTTCAATTCCGCATGTCCTCCTGTCTGTTCTTTGGGACTACGTTGTCCAAATTCCATAAGGCAAGGCGAGGTGGAGGGGGAAGCACGCTACCTTGAGTATGTAGGATGCTGAGGCCTTTATTTCCTTGTTAGGTGATACATGATTCACTGATCTGAGTAGAACTCCTCCTTTTTCTTATCTAATCTGATCTAATACCACGAGTATTGTGTCAACAGGGAAAATAACATGTAACACTGCAACCAAACAAAACCCCCTGCTCTTGGGTTAATTCCCACTCACATTGACTCTGGAGTCCTGGGTAGAACTGCCCCCAGTGGGTTTCTGAGGCTGTAGAAAGCAGATGGCCTCATCTTTCAATCAGGAAACTACTGGTAGGTTGGAACCACTGACTCTTTGGTTCATAGCTGAGCACTTAACTATTTTGTCACCAGAGCTCCTCTCGAAAACAATATACTGCCTTTAATAAATCACTCAAGATCTGACATCCCTTTGTGAACAAGTCGTGTAATTCATGGAGGGTGGGGAGAAAGTTAAATAAAAAGAAAAAAAATTTTAATCAAGTAGGTTGACAACCAGCAAAAGATAATTAAAATGGTCCTGTTGTGTTTCTTGGTTTCATTAACATGCAAATGAGATTCATAAGGGGGGATATTGTACTCCACTAAGAGCCACCGAAATGGATTAAGAATAAAAATGAGTCTCACTGATGGAAGCTGCTGATGAGTCTAGAAATTAATGAAAAATATGATTTGACCCAATTAATGACACATTTTTGTGATTTATTAAGCCTCAGAAGAGAAAACAAAGACAAATAGGGGAATTAAATACTTTATCTCTTTCCACGGGTTGCATTCTGTGAACACTTTCATCACCTAGTGGAGCAGAGGTAAGAGGTGAGAGCTGGGCTTCATCTTTGGGGAAGGTTACAGGCACACCTCGTTTTATTGCACATCACTCCCTGGTGCTTCGCAGATACTGGGCTTTTCATCACTTGAGACAGGTCTAAGACAACTCTCTGACCAGCAAGACCATTGGCTTCATGTGTCCAGCCACCAGGCCTCGCTTTTTGACTCTGTGCTCCACACTTTGGTCACCCTCGTAGTATGTCAAAATCCTCAACATGCTGTTGTAGATTCAGCAGACGACACTATGTGGTAACCATCACTTCTACCAGCACGAAGAAGTCTAAAGCTGCATGTGATGCCCTTTATTGTGGCACTGGCTTACTCGCAGTCTTGACACTGAGTCTGAAGTGTCCCTGAGGTCGGACCTTGCTCTAAGAGGCCAAAAGACAAAACTCACCATGATGTCAACTAATGGGACCCTTTAGGACAGGGTTTTCCCAAGCTGTGTCCCTTTATTTTAAAAAAGATCATTTTACTTGGGGCTCATACAACTCAACACAATCAACACATATATCTATTGTATGCAAACCACATGTGTACATTCGTTGCCATCATCATTCTTGAAATATCCTCCTTCCACTTAAGCCCTTGGTATCAGCTCCTCGTATTTCCCCTCCCTCCTCACATCCCCTCCCTCATGAATTCTTGATAATTTACAAATTATCATTATTTGGTCATATCATACTCTGTCTAGTGTGTCCCTTTGCCCACTTCCCTGTTGTCCATACTTTTATGTAGATTCCTACAATTGATTTCCTCTTTCTACTTCACCTTCCCTCCATCCTCCTCCCAGTATTACCACTCTCACCACTGGTTCTGAAGGGATCATCTGCTCTGAAGTCCCCAGGCTTCTGGCTCTTATCTTTACCAGTGTACATCCCATGGTCTAGCCAGATTTGTAAGGTAGAATTGGGATCATGATTGTGGGTGGGAGGAAGCATTTAAGAACTAGAGGAAAGTTGCATAATTCATTGTTGCTACACTCTACCTTGACTGATTGGTCTCCTCCCCACAACTCTTCTATAAGGGGATGTCCTGTTACCTACAGATGGATTTTGGGTCCCCAATCTGTATCCCCCCACATTTATAATAATGTAATTTTTAGTTCTTTGATGTCTGGTATCGGATTCCTTCAACACCTCATGGTCACACAGGCTGGCGTGCTTTTTCCATGTGGGATTTGTTGCTTCTGAGCTAAATGGCTGCTTGTTTACTTTTAAGCCTTTAAGACCCCAGATATTGTATCTTTTAATAGCCACGCACCATCAGCTTTTTTCATCAATTTTGTTTCTGCACACATTTGTCTTCAGTGATTATGTGTCCCTTTAAAGGAGCAGAATGCCTTGCCTTTCTCCTGAAGAGCCTCTGGTGGTGTCAAACTGTTGACCTTGCAATTAGCAGCCCAAAGCAGAACAATTATGACACCCAGGGTCCTCCGTCAAATGGCAAGTTTGTGACAAGCATTTGTTATGAGGGGAAGATAGAGAGTAGGTGACCCTGGGAAGGGCTGGGTTGCTCTTATTAGTGGCCCTGAAGTTGGATTCTAAACCCCATGTGTGTAACTGGGCCACTGGTGTCCACAGCTCTGAACTTTTGAAACCAGATCATCAGGGCTCTCCTCCTATGGGTGGTGTTGAACTACCAACCTTTCTATTACACAGATGAGTACAAACTGTGTGCACTGCCAGGCATTCCTGACAGAGGGGCTCAGATGATATACTGGCTTGTGGCCAGTCAAGTCTTCAGGATGGCAAATGAGGAAGGCATGTCCAGTGTGACGTGTGATGACTCATTTGAGAGCAGTTTGGGTAGTTATCACAAATTTTGTTGGTGCAAACCCAGCAGCGCCACCCCCACCCCCACCCCCAAGGAAAAGCTGAGGCCATCTGCTCCCATAAAGGCCGAGAGTCTAACGAACACTCTAGAAGGTGGCTGTGAGTCAGAACTGACCGACTGGCAGTGAATTTACAAGACAATTAGAAGTAACAAACTCTTACAGAACCTCTGCTCCTACTCTATCTTCAGAGCCACAACCAGCAATGCAGGATGACCACTTAAGTAGCATGAGACGATTTTTTTTAAAAAGAGACAAGCTTAAAGTCATGTTAAACCTGTATACAGATGTCTGCGTTCTGATTGTCAGTGTGTGTGTGTGACATGTATCGTCTCTACCAGATAGCAGAACAGAGATGGACACAAGATGCTCTCTCTGTTGTGCTCACTGTGCTCAAACATCAACCAGTAGCCCAAAGGATGGCATCAGGGAGTACAATTAAAAGCTGTGTGGGGACTTTTTGCATCACCGCTTGACTTCGTGGTTACACATTGGGCTGTAATTTGCATGATCAGCAGTTTGCAGCTAGCCCTGAGGGAGAAAGCCTGGGCCTTTAAGCCTTTCTACTCTCAAAAGCAGTGACCTTTATGGAAACCCACAGGGAGTCCCTAAGCATCAGCACTGACTTGATGGCAGTGGGAGCTCTCTAGTCCATTCTGACTCACAGCGAGCCTACAGGACAGGGTAGAACTGCTCCTGAGAGTGTCAACGAGTATAAATCTTTCCAGGAGTAGAAAGCCTCTTCTTTCTCCCACAGAGCATCTGCTGGTTTTGAACTGCTGACCTTGCGGTGTCAAGGTAACCCACTGTGCCACCGGGTCTGATGCATGATACGGAATGAGAACATGGGGAAGTAATGGATGAGGAAATGTTTTAATAGCACCTGCTGGTGGTGACTATTCCTTATGGTATTTAGAAATGTTTTCTTTTCCTGGAAAAATAGGCACCCATATTTGCTTATGAAGGTTATGAAAGGAGCCCTGGTGTGACTGTTGGTTAAGTCTTGGAGTGCTAACCAGAAGTTCAGAAGTTCAAACCTACCAATCTTTCTGTGGGACCAAGAGTTCACAACCTCAGATCCTATCTGATGGCAGTGAATGGACTTATTTTATGAAAAGGGACCACAAAAAAAAAAAGAAAGAAAGAAAGAAAGGGGACCACAATGATGGTAAGTGTAAGAAAGGTTTCTAAGCATATGTGGCTGGGAAACTTATTTCTACAGCATGTGACCAGTTAATTTTCTGCAGCTTCTCTTAATTCATGCAATCAAACGTAAACTATCCAGGATACAGCAACAGTGTATAAACTGAGTATTCCTACAGGAGCATGAAGGCTTTAATAAATTCCTGTTTCTCTACAGGAAAGAAGACCATGTTAGTCACAGCGAGAATTCAACAAACGGAGAGATTCTCATTTTTAGAAAATCAGCACCTTTTAAGGTTACTTAATCTTGCAAGCTCCCTTGTTTAACTTGAAATGACGAGATTATTAAATAGTTAGGTCTAAGACATTCATAATGAAAGTATACTTGCTGCATTCAAACTGACTTTATGAGATACATAAAAAGCTTGCCAGAGCGAAGAAGCACAGTTGTTGTTAGGTGGTTGAAACAACAGCATAGGATCCTTAAATGAAACACATCCCGTTCTCACCCAGATCCGGGATAGATGCCGCATGCCTCCAAAAGCCTCTATATCATGTGGTTATTCAGAATTTGACTCACGATTGCAGCCTACCACGTATTATTAAAGGGAAAAGAAAACCCAGTGAGGGTCACCGTAGCCCAACCAGCAGAAGAAAGCAGACTTACCATCTCTTCGGTTTAGTCTGGCGAATCCAGGTCCATGGCTACTAGAGAGCTCAGAAGAACTGCTGAAGGAGGCTGGTGGCAAGGCAGGCACCAGGGGGTCGTCACAGTCATCTGCCAGGGGAGAAGAAATGCCACATGCAGATTAGAACACTGCTGGGAGCTTTCTCAGGATTAATAAGCATAAACAAGCCAACCAAGAAACAAAAAGAAGATCTCTAAGGTCTGAAAACACATCAGCTGCTTATCTACTAGTATTCTACTAGGGGTTCTCTTGTAATCCACATGGCTTTCTTAAAAGACTACAACAAAAATACTGCTGAGGCTTGAAGATGGTGAACTATTGTCTTGTATACTTTCAAATTTGTCATCAGGAAAGACCAAACAGTGGGGAGAAAAATAAAAAGCATTGTGTGAATATCAGCAGAAAAACTCTGCAAAACCCAATGACCACAAGAATGAGCTTAAATACAGGGCACACACACACACACACACACACACACACACACGGAATTTTTTATTTCCAAATCTATGTATTTAATTTTTTTTTTAACAAAGCAACCTTATCACCCTTAAGGTACTCTCCATGACACTTAATACATTGGTCAAATCTATGATTCCAATTTTGGAAACATTTTTCTAATTCAGCTATTTGGATGACTGTCAGCACCTCCCTCATTCTTTTTCTTCACCTCTTCTAAGTAGTCAAATCACTGTCCTTTCATGTCTGTCCCTCTTCGTTCACAGAAACAAAAAGAGACTGCACAGAGCAAGGTCAGAAAATAAAGTGTGTGGGACAAGAGAGGCATACCGTGTTTTGCCAAACACCGGCACACTGAGATGGCTGCATGAGTGGGTCCATTGTTGGGGGTGGCAGAACCAGTCACACATCTGCCATAAATCACGCCAGTCTGTTGCACACTGTAACACAATGTTTTCAGAACCTCTACATAGATCTCTTTATTAAGTCTGGCCTGGTGGAATGAACCGTAAATGCACCACGCATTGACGTCTTCTTCCACTTGGGAAGTTGATGACATCCAGAATGAGGTTTGTCACCGATCGACATTTCACCTTTTTTGAAATGAGAAAACCTCTTGAACACTTGAGTTTTTCCCATGGCGCTGTCCAGATAAGCTGTTTTCAGCATCACCACAGTTGATGTGGCATTTTTCCCGAGCAGGAAACAAACTTTCACAGGCGCACACTCTTCTCTTAAATCAGCCATCAAAAGTGCGGTTCAGCGAAACTGCTTTTATGAAAAAATTCACCGTGACCAGAGAGAACCTTACCAAGGGGATGCCACTGGAGCAGGAACTCAGAGGAAGATGCTTAAGGTTTTCCTAGTGAGCAAAATGCACACCACGAAAGCTTTGCTGGACCCAGCACCATTCCAGTTTGGGGGGATATCCCATAATATACTAAAGATCATGAAGTTGGCTCTGGAGTGGGAAATGCTTGATTCTGTTATGCATAGGGTTCTCACGAGTGAGGGAAAACTCCAGAACAACAAGTGAAAGGATCGGGTCTATTTAAGGAAACATTAAAGGAACTTAAGCACAAGACACTTTGAAAAGAAAAGCTCCGTATAAATTATACATAATATATGATCTTGAAATAGAAACCTTTTCCTTGACTAAGGCAAAAAAAACTATACCGTCATAAAAGGAACACTTAGTAAATTTAACTCTATTAAAATTTAGCATTTTTGGTGGCCCAAAGACCTCATAAAACGAAGAGGCAAATAGCAAAGTGTGGGAAGTACCTGCACTACATAATAGCTAGTCTATAAGCAGTGTTTCAAATTAAGGTAAATGAAACACAGAGGTAAATAAAACAAAACCACAAGGGAATCATTTAGAAATCACAATAGAAAAAAAATGGCACCAGGAAAAATGAGAGGCTTCACCAAAAGGAGATACATAAATTGATATTCGTCCTCATTAGTCAAAATAAATGCAAGCCAGTGCTGCTATTGGATATCGTCTTCACCACAGATTAAGCAAGTTAAATGAAGTCTGGCAACACTAACTCCTACACAGAATGTGAACAAGAGAAGCCCCAATGTGGGACCAGCAGGAATGTAAGCTGCAACAGCTACTTTTGGATAATAACTTGTCATGTGAACTTTCACGTACTCCAAGTTCAACCAATTCCATTACTTAATATAGCTTCCTGGGCAGATCTCCTCTATAATCATCCACTGGCCTGGAACCACTTTATCCTCTTACCCAAGAGTCCTTCATCAATGATAATACTATTTTTATGAGAAGAAAGAAGAAGTTGAAGAACACTGCCCAAGGGAGACTGTTGTCTTTGTGTCCAAGGGAATGTGTAGTTTCCAGCAACATTATTCATGATAGCGAAAAGCATTTGTTGTCTATACATCCAAAGAGTGGGAAATCAACCCACAACATGTTTTCACAGTGAAATATAATATAGCCATATAAAGAAACTACAGCAACACAAAAAAGTTCCTTTAAAAAAAAGCTGTTGAAGATCATGCAATTATTCCCAGTTATAGTTAGCTGTAAGACACATAGAGACACTACATACAACAGAACTAAACACTGTCCTATCCTCAGAATTGCCGTATCTTGGACCATTCTCCCAATTTTTGGAGTCACTGTGTCATTCCATCTACTTGAGGGTTATATTTCTTTTTTAAATCATTTTATTGGGGGCTCATACAACTCATATCACAATACCATACAACCATCTGTAGTGTCATCATTTTATCTTTTATTGCTAGAATAGATTTTTAAATTATTATCAAGATTATCTCAGGCATAATCCCTTGTAAATTAATTGACTAAGAAGACCAAGAATAAATGCATAGTTTCCTTCAACAAACAAGTGCCAAATGACGTTTTATAAAATCTATATGAAATATGCAATTTAGAGGAGATATAGTGCCTGAATTTTGGATTCTGTTTTTTGGACTTCTCGTTGGATGTCCTTTGTACACTGTCCTAGTGCTTACATGTATGATTTTCCACTGACATTTCATTGTCCTGGTAGTCAAACAGTACTGCACTTAGCTTAATTGACTAATAAATAATTTAAATTATTTTTAACCAAGAAATTTTAAAAAGAAGACTAACTCATTTTTACTTGGATAGGCATACATGCTTAATTTGGTTAGTCAATCTTTGCCTTCTTGAAACACATTTTTATTCTATGCAATAATTAAACTTAATCAGTTTTATCCTAATCAGAACAACCTTTCTCTTACATCCATGAACAAATGTTGATTATTAAATATAGTGCAGGACCATCGAGCCAAATGACTTAAATGGATAATAACTGAGCTCAAGATAAAACTAAGAATAGCCCACATTCACCTAGAATTTTATGAAACTTAATCCACTCAACAGTATTTGCTCCTTGAAGACTTTTCACAAGAACTTGACTGCAGTAGCATCTTATTTATGCAACATTCTTATTTTCATTTGAAATCTGTCTTTTCTTCTTCTTTTTTAACACCTTCAACCCTCTAGTTAACTCTGAGGACAGACTTGCTATCTGGCTCACAATTTCACAGTTCCTCCCTGTCTATTGATTGGCCCGTGGACTGACACTGACGGTTCTCATTTTAAATCCAGTAGTAAGAAGTGTTTAAAAGGACATGTAATCCATGGAGCATTGAAGAGAATGCTGACTGCACCTAATTAAGAGCAAGACCAAAATACTCCATCCTTTAACACTCTGCCAAAGGCTGGAAGAAGCATGTTGCGTGTCCTTCTGTGTGTATCTTCAATGTGTGTTTGTGAGAGGAAAACACAGGCGTGCATGTGTGCACACAAAACCACAGTGATGTTTGAGCCATCATTAGTATGCAGTTCTAAGTGTGGCAGAAAAGGGATGTTTAACTGAAATTCTCAATCAATTATGCAAGCAGAATCTAATCGATACTTTGGGTGTAAACTGCCTCTCTAGTGCAGTCACTCTAGAGGACCTGTGTTTACTGTTCATCTGTTGTTGCCAAGTATAAATTGAGAATCGATATCCCTCTACTTTGAGCATGAGAGGAATGGAATTTAAATAAGAGAAAGGGGTACTGATTTCATCTACATGAGAGAGACACGTAATCTGGGAAATGGGATTAGAGAAGGGCAAGAAGGGTGCTGCTAGTGGCTAGTCAAACCATCATTCTTGGTCTGAATAATGGTTACATGACCTTATTGTTCTTTAATAGGTGTGCATATGGTTCCCCACTGTTTGTTACATGCTCACTTAGCAATGAAACAATTTAAAGTTTTCCTTAAATAAATTAATAACAACTCTCAAACAGTAGGCTTCCCGTACTGATAACTTAGAAGTATATCACACCTAAAAATGAATGTGATCTTGGCTACCCCTCCTTGAGGAGACAGTATCATGGTAGCCTTTTACAAGAGACACTCAGGCAACAAATGCACAAATGTGCTTTGCATGCAAAGGATGGATGCTTGAATTGTGGTAAGAGTTGTACGAGCCCCCAGTAAAATGATTTGAGAGAGAGAGAGAAAATCAAGGCACAGAGTTTGACTGATTTTCTTAGTAATGAGAAACAGCCCTAGGTGAAGGTGTGACTGTTTGTTTTCATAAAAATTGACCATCTCGGGCTGAGCCCCGGTGGCATAAAGTGGTTGAGTGTGGGACTGCAGCCCATGGGCTTGGTGGTTCAAATCCACTGGCAGCTCTCAGGAGCAGCACTAGGTAGCTCCCAGAACCACCTGAGGGCAGTAATGCCCACCCCACCCCACCCCCCAAAAAATTGACCATCTCAGAAGCCTTATGGAATAGTTCTACTCTGTCCTATAAGATCAGTATGGGCTGCATTAGACTCAAAAGAAGAGGATTTAATGAGTTAAGAGATTCAAACGAAGGTCCAATGGGACAAAGGGTTAAGCACTCAGCTGCAAACAGAAAGGTTCAGGAGAAAAAGCCCTCTATAATAATTAAAACTTAGAAAACCCTATGGGGCAGTTCTATCCTGTCACGTGGGGTTGCTGTGCATCAGAACCAAGATAGATAATAAGTGAGCTGGGGTCCATCATCCCGCAGATAAGAATGTGGTGGCTCTAAGCATTTCTTCGACTTTTTTCTTGGGATGAGCTTTCATGGAGTGAATGCTGATTCATGATGATCCTTATGTGTGTGGAGTAGAACTGCCCCAGAGGATTTATTTGACTTTTTATAGGTAATTTGCCAGACCTGTGTCTCAAAGTGTCTCTGGGTGGGTTTGAACCTCCATCTTTCTGGCTGGTAGTAAAGAGTTCAATCATGGAGTGAAAGAATTTCATGATGCCACAAATAGAACCTCTCCCAGGTAGGTGTCAAGGTATTTCATGACCAGCAATTTAATTTTCAATATTCTTGATAACAGAAAGGGAGGGGGTCCTTGGATAATATTAATGAGTCTAGCCTGAGTAAAGGAAGTATTTCCCCTTGATACCCTAATTGATAACAGAAAGGGAGGGGGTCCTTGGATAATATTAATGAGTCTAGCCTGAGTAAAGGAAGTATTTCCCTTTGATACCCTAATTGCTGCAACCCTGTGTCAGACCAGCTTATTAAAGTCTTCCTCAATTTTGCATCTTCCCTGCCTCACCAAATGCCCTTATACAGTAACTGGTCACCCCTAAGAAAATGCTCAAAGTTTATGAAAGGGTATGAAATATAGCCTTTCCTTCCTTATTTCAAAGGAGGATGACAGTTCTTTTTCCAAGAGAGGATGACCCATTCTTCTGGCAACTCAGGGTGACTTTGATATTTTCATTAACACTGGGATGCAAATGCAACATTTCTTCTTCAGTCTTCCTTGCGCATTGCCCAGATTTTGCATTCATCCGAGGAGACTGAAGATAGCACGACTTGGATCAGGCACAGCCTCATACTCAAAGGGACATCTTTGATCCTTAACACTTTTAAGCACACCTTTTAAGAGGTACTTTGCAGGAGATCTACCCAATACAGTGGGAGAAAGATGTGACTAGGAGCATCAAGGTGTACAGCCTTGGAAACACTGGATAAGACTGCTGTGAGTAGGTAGGCTGTCAATGGCAGTGGGAGGGGGTGGTGCTATCCAATACAGTACATTATTTGATGTCTTAGTTATGCACGTGGTTGCTAATTGCAAGGTCTGCAGTTTGGAATCGCCAGCTGCCAACAAGGGGAAATACTTGGCTTTCCACTCCTGAAGAGTTGCAGGCTCAGAAACTCACAGGGGAAATTTCTACCTAGCCCCATAAGGTCTCTATGAGTTGGAAAGGCCTCAATGATAGTGCACTTGGAGTTGAACACTGTGTTAGTCTGGGTATACTAGACAAACAAATTCATAAGCATGCATGTGTATATAAGACAGTCTTGTATAAAAGGTAATTGTACATTTAGAAAATATCCCAGCCCAGTCCAAATCAAGTCCATAAGTCTGATATCAGACCATGTGTCCCAGAGCAATCTACAAAGTCCTTCAGATTCATGAAACACAAGCAATGACACCAAAGGCAGGACGATCACAGCCAGTGGGTAGAAAGTCTTTGGATCCAGTGGTGTTGTAAGCATCTCAGCATTGGCAGGTGTCTCCACGTGACTTCTATAGGTCCATGCACTCTTTGAGGTTTTTCTCTGTTTGGTCTAGTCATCACTAGCATGGATCCACTATCAATTGCTCGTGAAAGGAGTAATCAAAAGTCAAACAAAGCCCTGTGTGGGGTAAATCTGCTATACAAGATCTCTTCACATTGTTGAAGAGTAAGGATGTCATTTTGCGAACTAAGGTGCACCCGAAGACCCAAGCCATGGTACTTTCAGTTGCCTTGTGTACATAGGAAAGTCAGACATAACGAACAAAGAAGACCAAAGATGAACAGATACATCTGAATTGTGGTGTTGGCAAAGAGCCTTGAAAGTACCACGAACTACCAAAAGAACTGAGAAGCCTTTGAAGAAGCACAGCCAAAAGGTTCCCTTGAAGTCAGGATGACTAAACTTGTCTCCTCTACTTTGGACAAGTCATCAGGAGAGGTCAGTCCCTGGAAAAGAGTTTCTGTCTGGCAAAGTAGAAAGACAGGGGATGACGAGATGGACTGTCAGAGAAGCTGTAACCGTGGGTTCAAACATAGCAATTGCGTGGTGGAGCAAGCCTGGGATGTGCTTCATTCTGTTGTAGAGAGGATCCCTACGAGTCAAGACCCAACTCTGCAGCTCCCAAACAACAGCAACAACGTCCTTTTGTTTTCTTTGGAGTGGTGTTCTTGAGGTCAGCCCTCAACTCATCAGGCCATCTGTCATGAGTGCTCAGTGCCTCGAATCTGTTCCTGAGATGGCCTCTACATCCAGGTTGGACAGACCCAAGGTCATACTGAGGCTCACTTAGACTTCTTTTAATTCTCTCCAGCTTCAACTTGAATTTTCATATGAGCAACGAACAGCCTGTTCCAACACTGGCCCCTGTCCTTGTCCCTGATGGATGTCATTAAATTTCTCTATCGTCTCTTTCCAAAGATGTATGTAGTTTACTGGATTTCGAGGTATTTCATCTCATGACATTCACTACTACAGTCACCATTTAATTTATTGGGGGGGAAAGATATCTCCAGTGAATATTTAATCTTGCAAGTGTGATTTCTATCACCAACAAATATTTACCAACTACGAGTTTTTATTCCTTGTTTCAATCTTTCACATTTCACCATCACTAGGAATTACCAATGCATATTGATTGCATGTTTGACCAGTGGCAGACTTGTAGAAATCAGTATAAAAAAATCTTCAGATTATTTTTCTGTGACATTGCTGGTTAGTGAATAAAGTAGAAGATTAGTCTTTTTTAACTGGTCTTATTTGCAGGGGAATGGTCATTATTGTATAACTGACAGTGCAGAATTCCAGGATAGATATTGACATTTCTTTGACAAGTAATTTGACACTGCTTACTTGTTGATGTCAAAATGTGAATAAGTGCCCATTAATAATCTGACTGAACAATGCACAAGTTATGAAAAAAGGAATCTGGGAAGTTGTTAAAAATCAGTACACCTGAAGATCAACACCTTAGGCCTTAGTGAGTTGAAACGAAGTGGTATTGGTCATTAAGAAATAGATAAGTATTTGGTCTACTATGTCAGGAATGACAAATTAAAGAGAATTTGAAAGATCCTCAATATTATTCTACAGGGGATTTAATACGTTGTTTTCATAAGAATGGAAAATGTTTCCGGCTTTGAGTGCATTTTTATTCCTCATTTAACATTACCTTTACTATTGTGAATAATCATATTAATTGGGTGCATTATATTTAAGAACTCATTTGATACTGAAAAATACCCTAGTAGACACTCTGATCAATTCAGGGGGAACCAGTCCCTTGAAGAGGACATCATGGTTGATAAAGTAGAAAGGCAGTTAAAAAGAAGACCATCAATGAGAGGAACCACCACAGACGCTGCAACAATGGGCTCAAACATAGTAATTGTGAGGATGGTACAGGACCTGGCAGTGTTTTGCACTGTTGTACACCGGGTCACTATGGGTGGAAACACATGAGCTCGCACTTAACAACAACAACATGATCACTACATTTCTTTGCTGAGCAAAAAGAAGTCAGTAAAATCTTTCATTTCCTCTTCTTTGGCATTAGTGGTTGGTACATGACAAAGGCTAAATAATTTCCCCAAAGACACAGGACTAATTGGCAGTGAAACAGGATTTGGACTCAGGCCCTATGATCCGAGAACTCCTATCTGGAGCCAGTACTCTGTTGAAACCCATGATAGTATTCTAAAACACTAAGGACATTCAAAAACTTCGTGAAAACATGGAATGATTTCAGAAACATTTTGAATCTCCCTAGTATCTATGACAAGAACAGAACGAGAGCTGACTTCCAGAAATATTCAGCTTAGTTTATAGTGAGTAACATTCTCTTTGCTATTTGGAGATCTATGACATTTGTACGTAGGAATTATTTTTCCCATAGGAATGGGGGTCAGAATGTGGAATGTGATAGAATGGTACGGAATAGAACTGAATAAAGTAGAACCAAACACAATAGAATATATGTGGATAAATCAAATATTAAAACCCTACTTTACATTTACTCCCCACTCCTGCTCTGAGACCATGATACACACAGCACTTCTTTCTTCAACCTGACCCATCCAACACTACATCAGACCTCACCAGTTAAAGAACAACTTCTGTCAAAATGCCAAGTTGGCTCAGGCTTTCTCAGGGCAGCTATAAGTTTCAGAGTCACCACACCTCACTTCTCATCTCCTAACTCTAATTCAGGAATTTCTCATTACTGCTTCATTATGTCCAACTTGGGAGTCGACCCTAAGTGTGTGTGTGTGTGTGTGTGTGTGTACACACATATTTTTTTCATCGTGGAAAATGGAACTGAGAAATAATCTAAATTTTTCACAAACCTTTTGAAGTCTCCTCATATGAGAATAAGTTCTTTTAAAAATACCACTACTAGTACTCCAATTAATATATATACAGGTTTGTTCTCAAAAAAATGCATTAAAACCTGTCTCTTTGGTCAATAGATGACTCTCAGAAATCAACTAATTTAAGTCTTGCTAGAGATTTCTTTTTAAGGACCAATCAAAACAGCAATTTCTTTTTTGTTTTTGTTTTTGCTTTATTTTGGGGGGGTTTTGAGGGGGCATCACTGCCCTCTGGTGGTTGTGGGAGCTACCCAGCCTTGCTCCCAGAGCGCTGCTGCTGGATTTGCCAGCAAGCCAATGGGCGGCAGTCCTGCACTCAACCACTACACCACCAGGGCTCAGCCTTCAAAACAGTAATTTCTGAGAGGAACTGTTGAACCAGTTAAATTCAAGGCAGGAAGTCAGTTCAGAAGGGAATGGTGACTGTTTGGGGGACTCCAAAGAGAATCTGGATAGATTTTCTTGAAAGACACATGTTTATAGTGAAGTGACTATAGTGAAGTGATGGTCTTGAACCCCACAGTGGTAGTTCTACCCAGTGCTATCGGGTGCTATGAGATGGAATCAACCCAATGGTAGACAGTTTGGCACTGACAGAGAGAGAGAGAGAGAGAGAGAGAGAGAGAGAGAGAGAGAGAGAGAGAATCAGACAGAATCGCTAACACTGTGGTCTTAATGGGGAAGCTTTAACTTGGAGGCAAACACTGGCTTACTACTCCAGCTTACAGCCTTAATTTGAATAAGCTGTATTAATCTTAACAATTAATGGATTAATGGGAAAGCAGTTAACTCTTAATGGCAGCACAGCCAGAGGCTGATTGACTTTAAAGGTTTAATCGCAACTATTTAAAGTCCTGACATTAGGGCAAGGACTTTAAATAGTTGTTATTACCTACAAACCTACCTAACAGAGCCAATCAAAGACAAAAGGGAGGAAAAAATCATTAAAAGAGCGAGTAGAAAGAACTTCACAATCCTCACACAGAACAAACTTTTATGAACACATAGTACGGTCACAGGTGACACCACAATTACTAATTTTACATTAGGAATAATGCTGAAAAGAACATAAATGTGATAAACTTCCCTACTGTTTGGTATATATGTATTTAGTATAGCTATTCAGTAGAAGAATTAGTGGATCACAAGTTTTTTTATTTTTCATGTATATAAAGAGGTTGAAAATGTAGTATTTTTTTCCTGTAACAATTGAATCAATTTAGTCTCCATACAGCCCATTACAAATATATGTATGCATACCAATTATACTTACTCATTTAACATAAAAATTGTAACAATAGTATTTTTGGTCAATATGTTATACATTTCCAGTTTCCATAATTTATCAGTCATTAGTCTCTGTTTTTGACATGGAAGCAAAATTTAAATTAATCATAGTTTTATATGTACATATGACAAATATAGATGTAGATATAGACATGTTATTATTAGGTAACCTCAAATCAGTTTAGACTCAACAAATTGATATGCAACAGAAGAAAACACTGCCCAGTTATGTGTTATCCTCATTATCTTTGCTAAGCTTGAGGCCATTGTTGAAGTCCATCATTGTATCAGTCCATCTTGTACAGTGTCTTTCTCTTTCTTGATGAACCTCCACTTTACCAAGCATGATATCCTTCTCCAGGTACAGTGTTGGTTCCTCCAGATTATATGTCCAAGGTAAATGAGAAGAAGCCTCGCTGTCCTTTATATTAAGGAGCATTCTGGCTGTACTTCTTTTAAAATAGGTTTGTTTGTTCTTCTTGCATTTCATGATTTATGAAATATCCTTCACCAATACCATAATACAAATGCATCAATTCTTCTTTGATCTTCCTGAGCAGATGAGGGCAAATCCAGAGCATTGCTTTAAAAATCCCAGAAACTTTTATTAAACCAAGATATCAAAGTGTGAAACTATTGTTTCACAACATAGCAGTCTCTATATACTTCTTAAAGATTTTGCATCTCTCTAGGTTATACATTTGACTGCTAATCAAAAGCTCCAAAATTTGAACCCACTTACTGTCCTGTAAGAGGACAAAGAGACAGATTGCTCCTGTAAAGACTTTCAACTAAATCAAACTCAATGCCATCAAGTTTATCCTAAGTCAGAGTGACTTGGCAGGAAAGGACAAAACTGTTCCTTGGAATTTCTCAGACTGTAACCATTTTTTGGATTTGAAAAATCCCATCTTTCTCCCAATGGTGGACCTCGCAGATTGCAGCCCAATGCATAAACACTGTGTATCATGGCCTCAGAAAATTCACAGGTGGATTCCCACAGCATTTTGGGCATCCTGCAGGGCTCTAATTATGTTCCTTTTCAGTGACACTGGAGTTTCCAGAGCAAGAAAACGTTTTTCAGAACAAGAACAGGCATGATCAGGGATGAACTGGATAAAGCTTCACAATGAACTTCTCATTTAATGACCCTTGCTCTTCTCGAAGAGGGAGTAGATGGATCACTCTTGTGAGAGGGGGGAAATCCCTGGCACAAGGTGCTTTGCTTTATTATCCCCAGTGCAGTCTTTTATTTTCTTAAAACTTTTCCTAAAGAACCTCTCATGATCATTCTGTGTCTGTGTCCCTCAAGAAAAGATTCAAATTACCTTGTGGGATTCCCCCAAAACAGTCATTGCAGCCTTCTGAGCTGACCTCTTTGCTTTGAACTTGACTTGCCTTCCAGAACTGGTCAGAGTCCACTGTTTGGATCATACATTTTTTGAAGACACCCTGACATGACAGAGATAAGCGTATTCCTGAGAGAACTTGTCTGCAGCCACCCACCCATTCTAGGGGAAGGTCTAACCACCTGTTGTTTGGAACCGATCTGTGCATGAATAAACTGGAATCCTAAAAGCAAGGCTTTTTGATTTAATTTGTGTGAGTCAATTGAAATGACCATGGCCTGGATGAAGTACACCTAAGCATTCAAAAAACTTCCCTTGCTTTCTAATACTTTAAAGAGATCGTCAGATTAACCCAATCCAATAAGATACTGATTTCTTGACCCGTTCGTTCACGAGCATGGAGAGTGGACCAGACTCACTCTCTCACTGCCATGGAGTCAATGATGACTTGTAGCAATCCCCTGCGGGCTTCCGCGACGGTGCCTGTCGATGGGAGTAGAAATCCCAGTCTTTCTCCTGCTGCTGGCTTTGAACTGCTGACCATGAAGATCAGCACTGACTGCATAACCACTGCACTTCCAGAGGGCTCCATAGTAACAGGAAACCCTTGACAACTTCAACCTTGTCTTTGATTATGAAGATATTCTTATGAGTCCAGTCATGAGACTTTTTGTCTACTTTACGTTGAGGGGTAATCCATACCAAAAGCTTCGATCGTCTTGAGTCACGCACCCAGTCTCTTTTGCTGTCAGCAATCAAGGTTGCATCACCTGCAGACCACAAACTGTTCATGAACCCCCCTCCGGTCTTCATGCCACATTCCTCTTCAGGGGGGTCCAAGGTCTCAGATTATTTGCTCAACATGAAGATTGAATACACATGCTGGAAGGATACAACCCTGACAGGCACTTGTTCTGATTTTAAACCATACAGTATACCATTGTTTTATTCTCTGGGCCTATGTAGAAGCTCTGTATGCACACAATTAAGTTCTCTGGAATTACCATTTTTTTGTAATATTTATCCATAAATTGTTATAATCCAAACACTCAAATGCCTGTGATTAGCCAAAAAAAATTATACATAAATATCTTTCTGGTATTTTCTGCTTTCAACTAAAATCCATCTGACATATGCAGTGACAGCCCTCATTCCACGACCTTTTCTGAATCCTGCATGAATTTCTGGCATTTTCCTGTAGATATACGGAAGCCGTTGTTTTCTAATTATTTTCAGAAACATTTTATAGGTACATGAAGGTACACAGATACATATTTGGTCAAGCATATAATTCATTTCTAATTTTGTTTATGCTTTTTAAATTGCTGTTCAGTAAAATATTTTTATAATTTTTGTAATTGCAGGCTGCTCAAAATTACCTACCTATTGTAATTAAGTATTTATCCCTTTGTTAGAGATCTTTTTAAACAGAAATTGTATAGGAGACAGCTTGTAATACAGAAATAATGCAAGCTTTGGACTGTGAGATCCATCCTCTCAGAGTCAAGTAGAAATTACTTCAACCTCATGTACTTTACCTATGGAGCACATATGAACCTAGCTTATTCTGAACAGAACTATGAAAACTTTCTGGTATCATATACACAAGACCTAAAAAAGGAGAGAGGAAGTACCCAAAATAAGTCTTCTCCTTCCCAGTACTCCTGAGGGAAGAAAAAATAAATGTTTTCTCATAAGATGCTGTTCATATGTCAATCAGTAATATACCTTGAAGATGTGCATAATAGGGTGATTTTTAAAAACCACTTCTATAGGAAACAAAGACTGCATACCAAGGGCTAGACCAGCTATGTGAGGTCTGAGAATAATCTTGACACCCTAGCCATGGATAGCTCGCATTCAGGCCTTGGGGCTTGAGCACCACTTATATTTCTGGCATATGCATTCAACACGTTGTCTTCTATGACAATTCCAATTAAGTGCTATACAATCTCAGAGAACAGGATCCCATCATGTTTTATTGAGTGAGTGGAAGGTTCTGCTCATCGACATTCATAGGAAGCAGCAGAGTCAAGAAGGACTATTGTATTAAGTAGGCCTTATGGTTGTTGGCTGCTCTTGAGTGAGGTCTTGCTTATAGCATCTCCATGTACAACAGAAAGAAACACTTCCCAGCTCTCCTGTAGCCACTGTGTTAATCTCTCACTGAGAGTTTTGCTATTTTTCACTGACCCTCTAGTTTACTAAGCATGAGGTCCATTCTCCAGGGCCTGTCCTCCCTGTTAACAAGGCTAAAGTACATAAGACAAGTTCTCTTCTCTCTATCATTTTTTCTAAGGAGTATTCTGGTTTGACCTCCTCTAAGATATATCTGTTTGTTCTTCTGGAAGCCCAGGGTATTTTCAATATTCTCCAGCACCATCAGTCAACTACATCTGCTTTCCAGCCATTTTCCTTATCCATTAAGGTGAGTGAAAATAACATAGCTTGGGTCCCTCCCTGACCCAAAGTGTCAGCTATTAAAGTAACATCTTTTCTATTTAACACTTTTGTATTGAATCTGGTGAAGCACATTTTCCCAATGTAATATGCCATTTGATTTATTGAACACTATTTCCATGAGCATTGATTGTAGATCCAGATACAATTAATTCCAGTTAGCATGCCATTGTCTATTATGGTCAGTTGTAAGAAGATCATTACTTACAAAAGGGAGAAAATGACCAGCCATCAATCTGATGGGTCAAAAAGTGAATGCAACATACTAGCATGGAGGAGTGAACCAACTGAAAGGCCAGTGGGGCTGGATCCAATCCCAGCTATGTGGACACACACACACCCTCAAAAAAAAACACATGCACACACAGAAGAACACACTAGAGAGGGCAGCACTGAAGCTACAGCTCAGGGAGAGGAGCACATCTGAACAGAGGACATGGGAGAAAACTAAGAGGGAAAGAGGGAGAAAGGGAGAATAAAACACATCCTGGTCCACCAATCTCCAAGATGATATTCTAGCTCAGAGCAGCCAATTCACAGAAAGGATGATAGGGCTGGCCTCACCACAAGACACAATGTCCCTTACTGACCGAAAGCACTACAGGGCAACACTGGAGACCATGTTGGAATTGTGCCTGATCTGGCGGCACCACACCGGAGTGAAACACTAAGGCATTAAACATAAGAGCAGCAAGGGGAGCAAAACAATGGAGTCCCCAAGGAATATCAAAAATAGACTTTGGGACCAGGACATGACACCCTATCAGACTTGGCTAGAAAATATTCTTAAAAGTCAACAAACAGACCTGGAATTATTTATAGACTTTGCTTTAATTTTGTGGGTTGTTTTGCTGTTGGTTTGCTTGTTTGTTGCTTGTTTTGATTTTGGGCTTATTATTGTCTCAGTGTATCTATCTAGATAAGACAGATGAGATAAACAATCTGGGGGACAAAACAATGGGATCAATGGTTCTGAGTGGACATAGGATAGGGGGAGGTAGGGGAAAGGAAGTGGGGTGCCAATGAACCCAGGAACAAGAGAACAACATGTGATCTAAAATTGACAGTGAGGATATTGTAGGATTCCTGGTGGGGTTTGATCAAGTACCATGTTACTGAGAGCTGAATGTAGGTCATATATGACATTGGGGCAAGAGGAAAGTAAAAAGACATAGACGAAAGTACCAAGGGGCAAAGAACATTTATAGAGGTCTAAATACAGGTATGTATATATGGAAAAATATTTTTATATAATAATAGGGAATTATACCTATGTACATATACTTCTATGTTAAGTATTAAGGTATCAGACAAACATTGGGCCTCTACTCAAGTACTCCCTCAATACAAGAATACTTTGTTCTAATAACCTGGCATTCTGTGATGATACCTTCCCTACATGATCTCAGAAGACAAATGGGTGCATAAGCAAATGTGGTGAAGATAGAGGATGGTGCCTTGCTATCAAACAAAGGTCTGGGATCTTAAAGGTCTGAAGATAAATAAGTGGTCATCTAGCTGAGAAGCAACCAAGCCCACATAGAAGAAGCACACCTGCCTGTGTGATCTTGAGATGGCAATAGAATCATTTATCAGGCATCAAAGATCCAGAATAAGAACTCTTATTGCTGTTAATGAGGGGGGGGGGCGAATGGAGACCCAAAGCCTATCTGTAGACAATAGGACATCTCTGCACAGAGGGGCTCAAAGAAGGGACCAGCCAGTCAGGGTGTAGTAAAGCACTGTCAAAACATACAACTTTCCTCTAACTCTTTAATGGTTCCTCTCACAAACCCAATTTTACCTTACAAATCCAGCTAGACCAGAGCATGTACACTGGTACAGATAAGAGCTAGAAACATAGGGAATTCAGATCATATAAAACCCTCAGGGCCAATAATGAGAATAACAATATTAGGAGGGGAAGGGAAACATAAAGGGAAAAAAAGAGGAACCAATCACAATGAACTACATATAACCCCTTCCCCAGTGGATAGACAACAGAAAAGTGGGTGACATTGGTCAGTGTAAGACATGAAAATATATTAATAGTTTATTAATTATCAGGGGTTCATGAAGGAGGGGGGGGGAATGAGCAGATGCCAAGGGCTCAAGTAGAAAGAAAATGTTTTGAAAATGATGATGCCAGGCTGAGCCCCAGTGGCATAGTGGTTGTGCATGGGCCTGCGGCCCACTGGGATGGAGGTTCAATTCCAGCAGTGGGGCTGGGCCTCCTACTCCCACGACCAGGGAGCAATGATGCCCAAAAAACTAAAAAAACAAACAAACAAAAAATAAAATGATGATGTCAACATATATACAAATGTTCTTGACCATGTATTGTGATAGGAACTATAATAGCCCCCCCAAAGAATGATTTCTTTAAAAAAGAAAAGGAAAGTACATGAATTATGTGCAAAATAAATGTAACATTGTCTGGTTAAAAAGAAGAAGATGAAGAGAAAGCTTGATTTTCTTTACACTGAGTTGCAAGTGTTTCAAGTCTGTCTGGCTCTCAACAAACAAGGTCGAGCTATCTGCATATTACAGGTTGACAATAAGCCTTCCTCCAATTCTGATGCCACGTTCTTCTGGAGGTAGTCCAGCTTCTTGAATTATTTGCTCAGCATACAGACTAAATAAGCATGGTAAAATATACAACTCTGACACACACCTTTCTTAATTTTAAACGAGATGAGAGCTGGAACAGAATATTCCCTACTCTGTTCTCTTGCTCTGTTAAAATGACAGCTACTTAGTCCATGCACAGGTAGATTCCAGAATACAATGAAGTGTCCTGAGATTCCTACTCATATCAATGCCCCCCCCTACTTAGTTGTGATTCAAAGGGTCAAGTGCCTTTGCATAATCAATAAAACACAAGTAAACATCTTTCTAGTGTTCTCTGCTTTCAGCCAAGATCCATCTGATGTCAGCAATGATAGCCCTCCTGCTACATCCTCTTCGGAGTTCACTTTGAATTTCTGACAGCACTTTGTCAATGGACTGCTACAGCTGTTTTTACATTATTATCAGGAAAAATGTAATTGCATAGGATATTAATGGTATTCTTCAATAATGTATTCATTCTATTAGGTCACCTTTCTTTGGCATAGGCACAACTATGGATCTCTTACAGTCAGTTGGCCAGGAAGCTGACTTCCAAAGTTTCCTGGCATTGACTAGTAAGTAAGTGCTTCTAGTGCTGCATCAGCTGATTGCAACATTTCAGATTGGATTCTGTCCATTCTTGAACCCAGGCCTGTTGACAATTCTTTCAGGTCAGCTTAGATTTGTTTCTTCAGTACAATCAGTTCTTGACCATACATCCCCTCTCTTGAAATGCTTGAACAGTGACCAATTCTACTTGGTACCATGATTCTGTGCATACCTCACATATTCGTTTAATGTTTCTTTCATTGTTAAATACTTTGACCACCAAATTCTTTAATATTGCGACTCAAGGCTTGAATTTCCTCTTCAGTTCTTTCAGCTGTGCGCATGCTGTGTGCAGTCTACCTCTTTTGCTTTCTAATTTCACTATAATAAATTTCATTATAATACTATCCCTTCTCAAGCTGTCCTTTGATGTGTTCTGTTCACTTTTTTTTATTTCATCATTTCTTTCGCTTGCTTTGACTACTCAGTGTCCCACAGTAAGTTTCAATCTCTTCTGACATCCACTTGGGTATACTAGTATATGTTTTAATTTCCTATTTTCAATACCAGATTTTCTTCATATATAATGTTCTTGATATCACTCCACAACTCATCAAGTCGTTGGGCATTAGTGTTCAAAGCATCAAACATCATTATGAGATGGTCTCTACCTTCAGGTAGGAATACAAATACTTTGGCAGTTGCATAATCTTGTGTCAACTTGATAAATAGAGTCTCACCTGTCACTTGGGTCACAGCCTGATGCCACCCCCTGTGGGTGTGGCCTTCTCATAAAGAGCGTCCTGGGAACCTAACCCCCTCTCTCTTTTCTTCGCCTCCCTGTTGACAAGGCTACTTTGAGCCATGCAAATGACAGCCAGAGTGATGGAGAGGCACTCACCACCATTGGATCTATAAGACTTTGCACCCACTGGCCTATGATCTTCCTGCATTCTGCAAAATTGCAGGTGTCTATTTGATTCTGAAGAAGGATTTATGGTCTAGGATCAGACTTGTGGATTTGATCTAAACTGGGCTGGGATGTTTGCTTGATATAGAATTACTTTTTTGATATAAAGCTCTCTTAAACATATATGAATGTTCCTGGATTTCTTTTGCTAGTCATCCTGACCCATCAAGATCATACTTAGAAACTTATTTAGTTTTTCTCCACTTGGACATGAACTTAAATGTGCCCAATTCCACAGCTAGCCCCTGTCCTAGCTTTGGCAAATGATATTGAGCTTCTCCATCATCTCTTCCCCAGATATTGCTAACTTGATTCATGAGCAATTTGGGTCTGTAATTTTCTTTTTAGTGGTACCTTTGCCTGACTTTTGATATAAGGGTTATGTTTACCTCATAAGATGGATTCGATAGTCTTTCCTCCTTTTCTATATGGTCTGAAATTTTGCGTAGAATTGGTATCAGGTCTTGTGTGAATATTTGGCAAAACTGTCTAGTAAAGTCATCTGAGTTTGCACTTTTTATTGTTGAGAGTTTTTTTTTTTTTGGTTTGGGGCTTTTGGAGGGGTTGGGTTTTTTTTATGAATAAGCAACAAAATTTTAGCTCCCAGAATCTAGCACCATCTCAAAACAATTATGCATCACAACCAAGTGAAATTCAAATCAGACAAGGATGGTACAGCATTAACGAAAGCAAAAACAAGGAAAAGGAACCACGTGATCATATCAATTGATGCAGAAATGGTGTTCTATAAATAATATTTTAAATAAATAAGCATCTAGAATACTTTTTACAAACCTCCTGAATAAAAACTCTCCTCAATAGGAATAGAAAGGAAATTCCTTAATATAAGTAAAGGCGTTTATGCAAAACCAACCACCAAAGTCGTTCTCAATGCAGAGAGCCTGAAAACTTTCCCCTTTTGAATAAAGGGTGCCTCTATCCCCATTCATACTCAGTATTGTATTGGAAGCGATAGTCTGAGAAACAAGGTATGAACTTGAAATAAAAGGCAACCAAATTGGTAAGGAAGAAGTAAAAATATCCTTATTTGCAGATGATATGATACCATATGTGGTTAATAGAAAGTATCAGAGACTCCTCAAGAAAACTGCTAGAGTTCATTGAAAGATTCAGCAAAATGGCTGGGTATGAAATCAATATACATGAGTCAATCCAATTTCTCTATAACAACATAGAGAATTTCAAAGTGGAAATAAGAAGCTAGACAAAAGATAAAATATGTAGAACTATATCTAACTGAAGATACAAAAGACTTATACAAAGAAAACTACAAAACACCAAAGCAAGAAAACAAAAGATACACAACTGGGAAAACACAGCATACTCAAGGACAGGAAGACTTAGCATTGAGGGAATTTTAATACTTACCGAAGCAATGAATAAATACAATGCAATCCCAATCAAGATTTCATCAATACTCTTTTAAAAGGATGGATAAAACAATAGTTAACTTTATTTGGAAAGAAAAGAGTTCAGAGATAAGAGAAGTACTAAAGAAGAACAAGGTAGAAGGCCTCAGACCTCACAATCTCAGACTACACAGCCATGGTAGTTAAAACAACCTGCTACTGTTACAACAGGCACATGGACATATGGAGCAGCACTAAGAACCCAGAGGTAGATTCATCTACCTTCAGGACACCTAATCTTCAACAAAGGACCAAAGTCTATTAACTAGAGAAAAGACAATCTCTTTAACAGATATTACTGGCAAAACTATTTATCCAATGTCAGAAAGTGAAACAATTCCACCATTCACACTATTGGCAAAACTCAGGATGAATCAAAAACCTAAATGGGAAACATGAAATTATAAAGATAATTTAAGGAAAAAATAGAAGCAAACTAAAAAATGTGGGCATAAGTAGATTACCTAACATAACCAAAAAAATGTACAAGCAGCAGAAGATAAGCTAGATGATAGAGACATTCTAAAATCAAGTGCATAATACTCATCAGAAGACTCCTCCTAAAGAAAAAAAAGAAAAGCTGCAGACTGGGAAAAACATTTGGAAACACATATCTGACAAAAATAAATTCTAAAAATTGTAGAAAACTTCTATAAGAAAAAGACAAATCACACAGTTTTTAAATTGGCAGAATACACAGCTGATACTTCATTAAAGAAGATCTTCAAGTGACCAACACGCACATGAAAATCACAAGTTCAAAAAAAAATTTTTTTTAAAAAACACAAGTTCAAGATCATCAGCCATGAGAAAGATGTAAATCAAACCAGCAATCAAATATCATCTCACCACAGTATTAATAGTAATAAAGGCAGAAAACAATCCAGGTGAGCAAGAATATGGAGAGAGTAGAACTCTCGCGCATTGGCAGTACATAGGAAGGACCATAGTACAATCACTGAAAATACAGTGTGGTGGACCTTTAAAAGTTGAAAATAGAAAGTGGATGCAGCAATACTACTACTAGGTATCCATGCTAGATTCATAACACAAATAGATAAATGCATGCACATACTCATATTCATAACAACTTTTGATGCTATTATTTGGTGCTGTAGAGTTGGTTCCAAAGCACAATGATTCTGTGTACAACAGAATGAAACACTTCCTCATTCTGCTTCATCCTCGCAATTATTTTTTTTTGGGGGGGGGGGCATCACTGCCCTCTGGTGATGGGAGCAGGAGGCCCAGCCTTGCTGCTGGATTTGAACCTCCAGCCCAGCGGACTGCAGTCCCACGCACAACCACTATGCCACCGGAGCTCAACCCCATCCTCATAATTATTATATTTGACCCCATTGTAGCAGTCACTGTGTCAACCAAACTTATGGTCTTCCATTGCCCTTCTACTTTAGCAAACCTAACATCTTTTTCCCAGAACCATTCTCTCTTGAAAACATGTCCAAAGTATGTGACGTAAAGTCTCACCATCTTTACTTTGAAAGAGCATTCTGGTTGCACTTCGTCCAAAACAGATTTGTTTGTTCTATTGAAAGTCCATGGTATTTTCAATATTCTTCACGAGCACTATCATTCCAATGCATTGATTCTTCTTCAGTCTTCTGTATCCGATGTCCATATTTCACAATCACATGTGGTGACTGAAAATCATATGGTTTAATCCCTGATGCTCACTTTGCTGACATAGTCGCTGAAGATAAATGTGTATATAAGCAAAAGAGGTAAAGAAAGCTGATGGTGCCTGGCTATCAAATGGTATAGTGTCTGGAATCTTAAAAGTTTGAAGGTAAACAAGCAATCATCTAGCTCAGAAGCAACAAAACCCACATGGAAGAAGCACAGCAGCCTGTGTGACAAGATGTTGAAGGGATCAGGTATCAAACATCAAAGAACAAAAAATCATATCATTGTGTACCCACCATGCTGGTATGAGTTAAAGATAAATGTGTGCATAAACAAAAGGGGTAAGAAAGCTGATACTTCCCAGCTATCAAAAGATATAATATCTGGGGTCTTAAAGGTTTGAAGATAAGTAAGTGGCCATCGAGCTCATAAGCAACAAAGCCCATATGGAAGAATCACACCAGCCTGTGTAATCACAAGATGTTGAAGGGATCAGGTATCAGGCATCAACAAACTAAAAATTATATCATTGTAAATGAGGAGGAGTACAGATGGGGTAACCAAAGCCCATCTGTAAGCTATGGGATACTCCCTTACAGAAGTGTCACAGGGAGGAGACAAGCCAGTCAGGATGCAGTATAGCAGTGATGAAACATACAACTTTCTTCTAGTTCTTCCAATGATTCCTCACCCCATCCTCCTATCATGATCCCATTTCTACATACAAATCAGGCTAGACCAGAGGACATAAACTGGTACAGATAGGAACTGGAAACATAGGGAATCCAAGACAGATGATCCCTTCAGGACCAATGGTGAGAGTGGCAATACCAGGAAGGTTGAGGGAAGGTGGGAGAGAAAGGGGAAATTGATTACAAGGCTTTACATATAACCTCTTCCCCGGGATACTCACAATAGGGAAGTGGGTGAAAGGAGACATTGGACGGTGAGAGATATGACAAAATAACAATAATTTATAAATTATCAAGGGTTCATGAGAAGAGGGAATGGGAACGAGAAGCTGGTACCAAAGGCTTAAGTAAAAAGCAAATGTTTTGAGACTGATGAGGGCAGCAAATGTAGAAAAGTACTTGATGTACAATGGATGGATGGATGGATTGTGATTAAAGCTGTATGAGCCCCCAATAAAATTACTTTTAAAAAAAGAAAATGCTAAGACTTTTAGTCCACCTTAGTCCTTAAAGTGCATCTTAGTCCTTAAAATAACAACTTTGCTTTTCAACATTTTAAAGAGGTCTTATGCTGCAGATTTACCCAACGCAATACATTGTTTGATCTGTTGACTGCTATTTTCATGAGTATTGTACGAGGTACCTAGTATACTATCAACTTGAGGGAAGGGGGGGAGTCTAGCCTGTCATTCAGGTCATAGCCTCACTGTGGGCCTGGCCTTCTCCTGAGGATTCGTGGAACTTCTGTATTCCCTCCCTGAGGTGGGGCACACTTCCTTTCTATTTCACATACCTGTTAACAAGCTACGTGGAGCTATGCTGATGGAGCCAGAGAGCTGGAGCTGGAGGAGCCACCTGGAGGGCCACACCAGCACTGAGGTGCTTCCACCGTCACTATATCTACAAGATTTTCCATCCACTGGTCTATGCTCTTCTTTCATTCAGTGTCATTGCAAGGCTGTGTGAATGTAAAGAGGAATTTATGGACTCGTATCAGACATATGAGCTAATATCAGATTTAGAGACTTGATCTAGGCTGAGTTGAGATGCTTCTTAATATACGATTGCTCATTTTTATAAATGTCTCTCTTGTACACATATGAGTATCAGTGAATTTGTTTCTCTGGTCAACCTGAACTAACACAGACTTGATGGTGAATCCAAGCAAAACAAAATCCTTGATCACTTCAATCTTTCTTCTCTTTATCAGTGTTATCTCTGATTCAGTTGTGAAATATCTTTCCTTTATATTGAGTTATAATCCATATTGTAGGTGGAAACCTTTCATATTCACGAGCTAATGTGTCAAGTCCTCAAAGCATCATTCACAATAGCAAAGAGTTGAAAACAACCTAAGCACCCATCTTCAAATAAATGAGTAAGCAAACAATGGCATATGCACCCCATAAAATACTGTGAATTCAACACTAAAGAACAATAAACAATTTGCAAAATATTTCATAAAGTGAATATCCTAGAGCATGTAATGCTGAGTCAAGTAAATCAAGTCTAAAAGGACAAATTTATGTGTCACTGTTATATAAACTCAAACACAGAAAGAAATATTCATGGGTGATCACCAGGGATAGAAGAGGAGAAAAGAAAAAATATTAATTATATAATATTAGGGGAAAACAAACTCATAGAATGGACTATAATGCATAGGAAAGAATTGAACTGCTCCATAAATCTTGACAGAGACAGAGACTCAACTTTCTCCCTCAAGACAGCTGGTGGTTTTGAACCACCAACTTTGTCATTAGAAGCCCAACACCTCAAGGACTGCACTACATATTAACCTGGGTGAAAGACAAGCTACAACAAAGGAGTGATGAGCACAACACCACTAACATAATAGAAGACACTGAGAGGTACTCAAAAGTTAACGTAGAAGAAGGTTCGATACAAATATAATATGAGCAAGTATAGATGGAGCCTCAGTCTGTTAATTTCTATATGGCATCTCCCATGTACTCCATCCTTTTTCTTGCATAGCTGTAAGCTACTAAATGTGCCGTTCATATACAGAAGACACTTCCCTCAGGAATAGCAAGAGTGTACATTGACTATATCACATAGATTCTTAGGTAATTCCCTATATGTGTACCAAAAAGAAATGGTAATGACATAATTTTAAAGAAAGGATGGATACAAGGTATAAAAAAGAATATTGTTTCTCCATCTTTCAGTTCTTTTATAAAAGTGATGTGAAAAATCTGAAGTGAAATACAATAGACCAGTGCCTGTCTTTCATAGCCCATGGATAAACGCAGGGAAAGAAAAATATAAATGGTTTCTTTATTCATTTCCTCTTGCTGCTCTGTGTGTGTGTGTGTGTGTGTGTGTGTGTGTAGGCTTAATGGTCCTTAGAGGCAAGGACTCTGTGTCACATACTTTGGATGTGTTGGCAGGAAAGGCCAGTAAGACCAGTCACTGGAAAAGGACATCATGTTTGGAGAAGTTGAAGGGCAGCAACAAAGAGGAAGACCCTCAAGAAGATGGGTTGGCACAGTGGCTGCAACAATGGACTCAAATATAAGAATAATTCTAAGGATGGCCCAGAAGTATTTTATTCTGGTGAACGTAAGGTTGGTATGAGTTAGAACTACTAACGAACTAACATACTAAACTACTAACTAAATAACATACTCACTACTAACTAACAAACAAACAAAAATGGCTTAGTGACTTAATAGACCATATGGTTCTCATCATATTGTGTTAATCCAGGTAGACTAGAGAAACAAATTCATAAACACGCATATGTATATAAGGGAGAGGTTTATGTACAAGAGAAATGGAACATTAAGAAAGCATCCCAATCCAGTCCAGTCCAAGTTCATAAGTCCCATATTAGTTCCTATGTCTGATACCAATCTATAAAGTCTTCTTCTAACTCACGAACACATGCAATGACACCAGGGCAATCACAGGCCATTGGGTACAGAGTCTTGTTTATCCAGTGCTAGAAGCATCTCAGCACTGGCAGGGGTCTCCACATGGTTTCTCAGGCCCCTGGCTTCTAGTTCCATCAGAGTAAGCCCATGTGGCTTCTCCTCTGGCTTCTCCAGGACTCAGGGTCTATCAGAATGCTACCATCTTGTCTTCTCAGTAGAGCATCTCCAAGAGACTGAGTCCATAGTCTCTCACCTCCATGGGGGAAAAAAATCACGAGATTTCCCAGAATTCTCAGTAGAAAGCCATGACCATATAGAGATCTCATTGACAGGCTAGAATCCACCCCTATATTCCCAATCAAGAAAATGACACAAATATATGACTGCCACAATATATTTCTGGGGATTAAAAAAATCATTGCCATCAATTTGATGAGACAAAACAGAACCACCTCTTTGGATTTCTAAGACTTTAAATTTTTATTGAAGCAGACAGCCTCATCTTTCTCTGTGAAGTATCTGTTGGTTTCAAACAGCTGTTTTACAGTTAA
Source organism: Nesogale talazaci (assembly GCA_004026705.1). NCBI lineage: Eukaryota > Metazoa > Chordata > Mammalia > Afrosoricida > Tenrecidae > Nesogale > Nesogale talazaci. The sequence goes on from PVJH01002146.1 coordinate 93,156, forward strand.
CAGCTCAGGGACAGGTCTATTATACACCACCAGGGCTTCTTCTAGGCATGAGCACTTAGAAATCAGGTTCAGGGAGTCAAAGTCCCCTTTCTGTGATGAGGGGAGGATCCTTTTTCCTCCCTCTTCTTGATTCTGAACGCCATTTGCATTCCTTGGCTTATGACCCTGCAATCACTCTGACCTGTGCTTCTGTCCTTGTATCTCCTCACTCACTTAACAATCCTGGTGACTAAAAGGACCTGAGATCCTTCGTTGAACCACACCTGCAAAGCTGCCCAAGTAGCATCCATGCAGGTTCCAGGGGTCTACTAGATGTGGACCTCTTCAGAGGTCTTCTTCCACTGCAACAGAGGCCAAATTATTGGGCTTCCAATGAAGAGTCCCCTCTCAAACACCTTGAGTTTGGGGTTCAAAATATTGACCACTGGTTATTGAGAAGTGCCATATTTTTCAGACCATAAGAAGCACTTTGTGTTCCCCCCAAAGTGGGGGGAAAACGAGGGTGCACCTTATGGTCCAAAGGTGTGGTTGTCCAGGACATTTGTTTATGCTCTCATGCGCCCACTTACTGTCTTACTGTCTGCTGCTGTTTGCATACTGTGGATCGCTTTGTGTTTGGGGAAAGTCCCAGCTCCTGGAGTCTCAATGTCAGTCAGGTCACATGATCAGCACGTTGCAGGCCTCCCCCCATTTGTTAATGAAAGTAATGATGGTTCTTAACACCCAGTGTTGAGTTTACGCTGTTAAGGAGGGCCGTATTTTGCTTTATTTTAATAAATATTTTAGTATATTGGTACTATATGGTTCAGAATATTTTTTGTTGTTTTCCGGCTCTAAAACCTGGGTACGGTCTTATGATCCAAAAAATAAGGTAGTTTTTGAGTCAGTTCTGGTGACACACACAGAGGACTTGGATGATGAGACACTCTGTCCTAAGAGCTAATGGAATGGAATTCATAACTCTAATTTAGGACAGGCAAAGCTGGCTCCCTCCCAAATTCATCAGGGGGTTATCAGTGCACAAAGTCCAGACATGACATTCCTGCCTACCAGTTTACATTTGCTTGCCTGTTTGTTTATTTGTTATGAGCACCTGCGGCTCAGTCCCATCTCTTTTGTGACGTTTCTCCTTCTGGTCAACCATTCTCCCCCAATCCTATCAGTGGCTCAGTCGGGCACTCCTTCACGGGCACCCACTTGTGACCCAGTGCTTCCACTGGTGCCCTGTCTCTCAAGGAGGCTCAATAGGGGTGGGTAACCTGGTAGGCACGGATTTACGTATGCTTACTTCTCGGGTTTTAAGTAAACTCGGGTAATCCCAGTTTATCTTGCTTACTAGTCACTCCATCCCTACCAAAGACTGAAAGTGTGGAAAGAGGCTTTGATTCTGGAGGACGTTATTTTAGGGATAGGAGAGACCCACGTGACGAGCATAACTAGAAAGAGACGCTGCGATGTGGAAGGAAAATGTTCGCTATGGAGTACTAAGTAATTACAGAGCAGTCCCTGCTTGCTTTACTTCTTGGATAATCTGGCCTCCAGAGGTCAGCATCACGTGGCAACCATTACCAGACACAAAAACCAGAAGACAGTTGTTACAAGTGCGACTTCTGGAGCCTCTTCTTGCCTCTGTCAACGAGCTGCACTTTATTTAAACTGCCAGGCCCTGCATCTAAATGAGCATAAAGATGGTACTAATTCCTGGGAGTTCATGTGATTCAGCATATTAAGACAGCTTGATACCTGGTTCATAGGAAGTACGATGCACTTCCTTACTAGAATATGAGCGTGCATTATTCTAAATCATAAAATTTCAGGAATCAGAATTACATATGGTTTAGCTCATAACCTCTCTAGATCTTCTACTAATATCTCACTGCATGAGAAGGAAAGAGGAAAGGAAGGGAGCTTGGAGGTTCCTAATTGCACAGTCATCCTTCTTTCTAACAAAGGATGGCATCCAATTATTTACCTAAGAATGAAGTGAAGTGTTCTTCTGATGCATTATGTTCCCATAGGGGCGGCTTTATAAAGTTCAAGGGGGAAAAAAGACTATTTTTCTCTTTGCTTTGTATGCTTTACAGTTAGTCATTTCATTTGCTCTAGAATAATAGAATTTAAGATTGCACATGGAAATCAACAAGCCTCCCATTCAGAAGGCAGGTCAGAAGGAATCCAGAGACCAGGGCCATCTCTTCATTTGGACACCGCTAACATTAGAGCCAGGATACTCAGAGCATACACACTGTGCCTGGCTACATTGCAAATGCATGATGTCACAGCAGCAATATCTGACTAAGTATGTGCTATTTCCATTAACCGATTATTTTCAACCTAAAATTGCCATGTTTTAGACTGTGATTCCTGGAGGGAAAATTGGTAAGCCTCCATTCAATTCTGATTCTATTCCCATTAGATGATATTTCGACATTGCTGAGCAAACATTCCATTTTATTACAAAATTCTTTGGAGGGCTGTTATTTGTATCTCAGAATATCACACTTAAAGATGAAGATTGAAAAGTTTCACGGGGTGATGGCATTTTTTTCTGTGGATAGATGTGTTTTAATAGGTGAACCTGCAAAGTTATTTTAATAAATGGCTAGTTCTCACTAAGTGTGTGTGGGGGGGGGGGGGAGGAAACTAACTGTGCAGGCCAGAGAACAAGTCAACTAGAAATAAATGAAATATATATATGGAATTAGATGGATAATGCTTCCATTTCACTGGCTTGGCTTATGGTCCTGGATTTCGTTACTAAGCATGGAGCTAACCTGATGCACCTTGTAGATGCCTTCTCCATTGGGGGTAGGTTGGCAGATATGAGTGAGAGCAATGGTATAACCATGTCATAAATCTTCTAAGACTAGAAGCTTTATCTTTGTATTTCTGTAAGGAAGCTACAATCACAGCACAGGGTCCTCACTGATAAACATATAACCAATTGTACGAGGCTCTGTTGAAGGAAGACCCCCAAGATGGTACCCAAAGTTACAGTCTTTAATTGTACAATCCATGACTTTTTTTTAAATTTTAATCATTTTATTGGGGGCTCGTACAACTCTTATCACAATCCATACATCCACTCATTGAGTCAAGCACATTTGGACATTTGTTGCCATCATCATTTTCAAAACATTTGCTTTCTCCTTGAGTCCTTGTTATCAGTTCCTCATTTCCCCCTCCCTCCCTTACTCTCCCTCTATCATGAACCCTTGATAATTTATATAGTATTATTTTTTCAAGTCTTGCACTGAAAGATGTCTCCCTTCACCCACTTTTCTGTTGTCTGTCCACCCAGGGAGGGAGCTTATATATACATCCTTGTGATCGAGTCCCCTTTCTCCCTCCATTTTCCCCTTACCCTCCTGGTATTACTACTCACATTATTGGTCCTGAGGGGTTTAGATGAGCTGGATTCTCAGTGTTCCCAGTTCTGATCTGTACCAGTGTACATCCTCTGATCTAGCTAGATTTGTAAGGTAGAATTGGGATCATAATAGTAGGGGGTAGGAATTACTAAAGAACTGAAGGAAAGTTGTATGTTTTGTCATTGCTACACTGCACCATGACTGGCTCTTCTCCTTCCCATGACCCATGGGCAAGGGGATGTCAAGTTGCTTACAGATGGACTTTGGGTCCCCACTTCACATTCCTCCTTATTCACAATGATATGATTTTTTTGTTCTTTAATACCTGATATATGATCCCATTGACAGTTTGTGATCACACAGGTTGGTGTACTTCTTCTATATGGGCTTGGTTGTTTCTGAGATAGACAGCTGCTTGTTTATCTTCAAGACTTTAAGACCCCAGACACTATAACTTTTGAAATCCAGGCACCATCAACTTTCTTCACCACATTTGCTTATGCACCTATTTGTTTTCAGTGATTGTGTTGGGAAGGTGAGCCTCATGGAATGCCAGTGTTCATGTATTGAGGGTGTACTTGAGTAGAGGCCCAATGTCCATCTGCTATCTTAATACTAAAGCTATAAATATAGGCACATGAATCTATTTTCCCATCATCAAATAGATTTACATATGTACATGACTATATTTAGAGCTTCATAAATGTCCTTTGCCTCCTACTTCTTTTCTCTATTTCCTTTTACTTTCCTCTTATGCCACTATCATGGTCAGCCTTCATTTGGATTTCAGTAATTCCCATTACATTGCCCTTGATCAAGTCCTAGCCTCCTACAATCTCCTGACCATCGACTTTAGATCACTTGTGCCTCGGTTTAATAACACACACTCCCTCTCCCTGTCTCCCCTTCTTCCATGTTCCCCCCAGAACTGTCAGTCTCATTGTTTCCTCCTCCAGGTTGTTCAGCCTGTTTAACTTATCTAGATATACCTCCAGAGAGAATAATATGCACGAAAAACAAGGCTGAGCAAAACAAAGCAAAAAAACAAAAAAGAAAAGACTATAAATAGTTCAAGGTTCTGTTTTTTGACCTTTAGGAGTGTTTTCTGATAGAATCTGATGGGTGCCAGACTTTGGCCACAATGTCTATTTTTGGTATTCCTCAGGGACCTCTTTGTTCTTCTCCTCTTGATATTCTGTTACATTCTCTTAGTGTTTCAGCCTCGGTGTAGTGAGGTCATATTGGACACAATTCCTGCACTGTGTCTCCAGGGTTGTCCCCAGTAGTATTATGGGTCACTGAGGGATGGCATGTCTCATAATGTGGCCTTCCTTATGGTCCTCTCTGTACATTAGGTGCTCTGAGCAGGAATACAGTCCTCAGGGCTTGGTGGGCCAGGATGTGCTCCACTCTCTCTTCCTCCCCCTTCATTTGCTCCTGTGTGCTTTGATCAGGCATGTCACTGTAGCTTCCCACTGTGGATTCCTCTGAGATGGGGAGCTGTCCATGTAGTCGCAAACCATGTGTGCTACAGAATATTATGCTTTTGGGTGAAATGTGTCATGTGGTAAAAAAAAATAATGCAGGCATAACTAATTATGGTCTCTGACATGGGAAAATTGTGGCTTTAAGTGCTCAGGTTTAAACCAAAAAGTTGGTTCTTTGAACCCACTAGCTGGCCCCTTGGAAAAATATGTGACTTCTATAAAGATTACCCACTGCCATGGAATTGATTCTGATTCACAAAAAACCTTGAGGACAGAATAGAGCTGACCCATAAGGTGTCAAAGGCTGTATAGCTTGACAGAAGCAGCCTGCAATATCTTTCTCCCATGCAGGAACTGTTGGGATTGGACAGCTGACATTTCCAGTTCATGGTACCAGCCAGTTTAACCCATGATACCACCAGCAATCCCTTTACTGAAAATTAAAGCCTTGAAAATGTCTTTGGATCAGTTCTATGAAGCCCTACAGGGTCCATTTGAGTAGGATTAACTGGTGGAAAATGGATGCCACAAACTTACTCTTACTGATAACTGTCCCATTGATTCCAGAGGAAGACCTGGTCCTGTGAGCTCCTGCAGATGTTACCTCAGAAAACCTATGGGTAGACTGAGCCCCGGTGGTGCAGTGGTTGTGCGCGGGACTGCGGCCCACTGGGATGGAGGTTCAATTCCAGCAGCAGCTCCACAGGAGCAAAGGCTGGGCCTCCTACTCCTACCACCAGAAGGCAGTGATGCTCCCCCCCCAAAAAAAAAAAACCTATGGGACAGTGTGAGGGCACCCAGTAACAACCATGCAGGGGACTTTCAGTTATTCCAAAGTGAAATTAAGCGGGTTGGATTCATTTTAATCAGATGAACCCTTGAAAAGCCTAGAGGTCAGTGAAGGTCATGAGGGCAGGAGACGATACTTCTTCCCCAGGCTCAGTTCACAGCCAGTATACCTCATGGGCAGCCACCACCTGTTCATCAGCAACTTGCTCCTGGTTATGATGCTGGACAGGTTTCAGCAGAGCTTCCGGACTCTATGAACTTGGAAGAAAGTTCTAGCAATTGATTTACCAAAGCTGGGCAAGGAAATCCCTATGGGTCCCCAACCTATCATGGATAGGGGAGTGTGTGGAAGCAGGGTAGTTTTGATCCACTGCTCCTGAGGTTGTCATAAGTCCAGGGAAGTGGCGGGGGGTGGGGTGGGGGCGGGGAACTGGCTTATCAGCAGTTCATACACCACCATAGGGATCAAAGAGGATCAATGACATGCGTCCATCCAAGAGGACACTGCTGTGTTGTTGAGACTGTGCAGCTAGGAATTGTGGGGAGCCTCCAGGAGCTAAGAATAGATCCAGCTAACAGGCAAGTCAAGTATCCCAATGCAAGGAAATACCTTCTTCTAACCAATTCTGAACTTAGAGAGGACCACTCGCCTCAGGTGAGACCTTGCTCCTGGCAGATGCCTTGTGCCCTGCCTAGATCCCTGATGTACAGCATGGCGAGGTGTTGTTTCAGGCTGCTAATTGGTCAGATGCTTCCCACCAAAAGCCATCCTCACACCTCCCGAGGGCCTTAAAGAACTGAAGGATCCTTCTCTGTCTCAACCACAGCTCTGCATTTTCCTTCTGAAAACTTCTTTACCCTTTGCCCGACAGACTACCAAAGGCCCATGTCCCCGAAGCCTTTGTACAACACCGGTCAACTTATTCAAACCACATCCTTGAAATATCTGTTTGCAACTGCCAACATTCTGCCTTCAGGAGACAAAATCAATAATAGTTATTTTTACTAAAAGAAATGACTTTTATCAAACACCTAGGATTCTACTTATCAAAATTTGATGCATCATGATATATACAAGGGTGAGGTGCAGGAAATCAAAAAGTTTATGGAAAAATTGCACTTTCCACCAATTTGGAAGCCCTTGCATATTTTCAAATACCGAGCATACTAGACATGAAATGCCCAGAGTAACAAAACAGATCCTATTACTATATACAAATGATGATGCATTCCGATGAAATAATTGATCTGATGCAACATCCAAATTTTTCTGTGATAATTTTGGCTATCTGAATGCAATGCTAAGAAAAGGACCACTACTTCTGATAGTATATTGGTGGGACTTAAGATGATAACTTGAAACAATTTTAAGCAAAACTAGTACCTATATAGAAAGCAAAGGTACCAGGAAGATCGAGTTAGAGTTAGAATAAAATGAATGGCTCCGGCTGTCAATTCTTGAGGCTATGCGTTTTTTGAAAACTATCCGGGTGAATCAAAAAGTATCGTTACTGCGCTCTCAATTCACACATGCTTGGGTCTGTTCCAAAGCAAACATGTCCTGGAGGTAAGTGGATGGCTGAAGACAACTTCTCTCAGTAACACACCTGTCTTAAGTCTCCTTGGGGTGACTTTAACAAAAGAGATCCAGTTAAAAAAGAAGACAATTAGATATGAGCACATCTTAATGTCTGACCACCTTTGTAGTCCCATGATGTGTTTTTTTTAAGGAAATTTGCTCCCTTCTTGTTTGTTATCTTCCACAAGTAGTTTTCAAGATCCCACACCCCACCCCAACCCCTCACCTATATACCCCAGAGTGGGAACATCCAGGCCCAGGGCCCATCCCATTCCCAGGAGTGCCTCAGTCCCCACTACCTCTTCTCTCCTGGCTCCTCCTGGTGCCATGCTCCCATTCAGGAGCCCAGCAGAAAGATACTCCTGACACAGTACCTCCCCAAATGTCTACACTTCTACCTAGGACCCTGGGTTGACACCCACAGTACACGTATTCTCTGGCCTCCCAACTCCAGGCCCCAGAGGCAGCAGCCACAGGTGATCAGAAAGCAACTACATCAACAGGGCAGCCACAGTAGCCAACGGCACCACCACCAGCATCATTGCTCACACTCACACACCCAGTGTTTGCAGTCAGCCCTCCATGCCCCAACCGATACCCTTAGATGTTCACAAAGTCTGATCAGCCTCCGTTCAATCCATCTGCAGGCCCTGCAAGAGCAGCCTGTTGTAACCAGTGGCTTCAGCACTTGGGCTTTGTCCAGCAGCTCCCCTAGGGGTTAAGATAACAGGCTGTACACAGATTCAGCTATTGAACATACAGAGGTTACAGTGTTTACATAATGTCCAAATCACAAACGTCCTACTTCTGTGGACCTGGGCCTTTCACAACACATAACTGTAGATGCATTCTCAGTTCTCTTATTAATGTGAATTTTTGTAGCCTTCTACTCATACGTCCTTGTCATTAGAAAGAGTGTCATGTAGACTTTTCTATGTTTTCATGTCTACAGGGGATGGTGCTAGCTCCAAGAGAAGACAGGATGCTGTTGAGTTGACCAAGTATTTGTGCTTCCCATCACCACCAACATGGTCCATCATAAAAGACAACCCCCTCCATGGCCCAACATGGAGATCTTTTCCTGCCATACGTCAGAGCATCTAATCTACTGAAAACTAGTTTCATGTTAAGCAACTCAGGCATTAATTGGTTAATAGGATAAGCTTATCTATGCCAATATGCCATGATATTTTAACTAGAGCTTGCTTGATAAAATGCTAATATAATAATAGTGGCATGCATTGTATGTTATGTCACAGCTCCTTTAAATCCTTTCAACAACCCAGTGAGGAAGATGGTGTCTTCATTTGGTAGGTTGTAAATCCAAGATCAAAGAACTTACATTACCTGCTGAAGACTTTGGGGCTTATCCCTTCTCAAGGAAACATTTTCACTCAGAATGTGTGTTATTCAGGCTCTCATTTTATTACTCCATCTTTTAAAGATATAGCTGCTAGTATTTAAATGTCTGGTTCTATGTGGAAGAGGCGTACAAACAAGATGCTATCTTTGTATGAACGATAACAATGGGTTATGTTTTCAATCATAAGAGTTCTTTAAAGGGGCATCAATGATATTTTAAATGTTGCTTGCAAACTGTGACATGGAGTACACGAATTTTTGAAAATGAGAGATCTTAATAATTTTTTTTAATTCTCTCCTGAGTTTGAGAGACCCTAAAGTCACAATGATATAAAAAAATCAGTGTAGTTTAAACAATAGATAAGCTTCATTTCTGATGTCCTGACCTGTGGATGAAGAAATGCTTTGCCTAGTGAATCTGATCTTTCTTCCCGGTCATAGTGCTGTTAGGTATCCTCGAATCAGTATTTGGACTCATAGCCATCCTATGTACAACAAAAGAAAACATGACCCGGTCCTGAGGGACCGTGATGATTGCTCCTATGTTTGAGCCCATTGTTGCACCCGCTTTGTCAATCCATGTTATGGAATGTCTTCCTCATATTCACTGTCCCTCAACTTTACCAAACATGATGTCCCTCCCAAGAGACTGGTCTCTCCTGACAACATGTCCAAGGTACATGAGACAGAGTCTCACCATCCTTGCTTCTAAGGAGCATTCTGACTGTTATTCTTCAAAGACAGATTTGTTTGTTCTTTTGGCAGTTTGTGGAACTTTCAATCTTTCAATTAGCACCCTAATTCAATATAGAGCAGTTTTTCTTCATTCTTCCTTATTCAATGTCCACCTTTCACATGCATAGGGGATGATCCAGCTAGACCAGGGGGTGTACACTGGAGCCATAAACAGGGGTAATTCAGGAGAGATGATCCTTGCAGGACCTGGGGTGAGAGTAGTGATGCCAGGAGAGTGGAAGGAAGATGGAGGAGAAAGGGGCAACCTATTGTAGGGATCTATATATGGCCTCCTCTCTGGGGTATGGACAACAGGGAAGTGGGTGAAGGGACACATCGGACCGTGTACAATGACAAAATAATGACAACTTGTAAATTGTTAAGGGTCCATGGGGAAGGGGCGTGGGGAGGGAGGAGAAATATGGGGAGCTGGTACCAGAGTCCTAGGTAGAAGGATGTTTCAAGAATGATGATGGGAACAAAAGTGCAAATGTGGTCTGCATACAATTGACATAGGTATTGATTGTGATAGGAGTTGCATGAGCCTCCAATAAAATGATTTATATTAAAAAAAAAAAAAAAGAAAATACCATAGCTTGGATCAGGTCGCCTCTTAGCCCTCCAAGTAACCGCTTTGCTTTTTTTTGGGGGGGGAGGGGGGTGCATCACTGCCCTCTGGTGGGAGTGGGAGGCCCAGTCTTGTTCCCAGAGAGCTGCAGCTGGATTTGAACTGCCAAACCAATGGGCCGCAGTCCCGCACTCAACCACTATGCCACTGGGGCTCAGCCCCACCTCCTTACTTTTTAAAACAGCAGATTTGTCCTATGCAACGTGTCCTTTGATCTCCACACTGCTGTTTCCGTGAGTATTGATGTTGGATCCAAGCAACGTGAAACCCTTGACAACTTCCATCTTTTCTCTGTTTATCACTGTGTTTGCTAATGCTTGGTCCAGCTGGAAGGATTTTTGTTTTCCTGACACTGAATAGTAATCCACACTGTAGACCGTAATACTTGATCTTCATCAGCAAAGACTTCAAGTCCTCCTCATTTTCAGCAAGCCAGGTTGTGTCATTTGTATATTACAGGTTGTTAATAAGTGTTCCTCCAATCCTGATGCTGTATTCTTTGTTTTGTTTTGTTTTGTTTTGTTTTGGCATCATTGCCCTCTGGTGTGAGTGGGCGGTCCAGCCTTGCTCTTGGAGAGCTGCTGCTGGATTTGAACCGCCAAATCAGTGGGCCGCAGTCCTGTACTCAACCACTACGCCACCGGGGCTCAGCCCTGATGCTGCATTCTTCTTCATACAGTCCAGGTTCTTTGATTATTTGCTCAGTGTGCGGATTGAGTACAGTGAGCGAATATACAACCCCGGCACATATTTCTCTTGATTTTAGTCTTCAGTCTTCCTTTGTTCGCATCACTGGTTCTTGATCCACATAGCGGTTCCACATGAACATAATTAAGTGTTCTGAAATTCCCTTTCTTCTCAAGGCTACCCGTAGTTTATCAGCACTCACACAACTGAATGCCTTTGCATAGTCAACAAACCACAAGTAAATAGCTTTCTGGTGTTCTCTGCTTTCAGCCAAGAGCCATCTGACACTGGCAATATACCTTGTTCCACATCCTTTTCTGAATCTGGCCTGAATTGGGAGCAGCTCCCTATCAATATACCGCTGCCCTTGTTGTTGGATGATCTGCAATGTCACAATGCCACTTTAAGGATATTGCTAGATAATCTCCTCGTTGTGCTGAGTCACTTTTCTTTGGAATAGGTGTACATATGGATACCTGCCAGCTAGTTAGGCAGGTAGCTGTCTTTCAAATTCTCCAGCATAGACGAGTGAGTGTTTCCAGTGCTTCATCAGCTTGTGGAAACATTGCAATTGCTATTGTGTCAATTCCCAGAGTCTTGTTTTCAGCTCCTGCCTTCAGGGCCACTTGGACTTCAGTACCATTAGTTCTTGATTATATGTACCTCTTGAAATAATTGAATGTCGACTAGTTCTTTTGGAGACAGTGACTGTTTATTCTTTTCATTTTCTTCCAATGTTTCCTAAATCATTCAATATTTTGCCCATAGAATCTTTCAATATTGCAATGGTAGGCTTGCATTCTTTTCTCCCATCGTTTCGTGTTCATATATGTTGAGGGTGTTCTTTACGATTTTCGAACAAGAGAGGGCTTCACCTTTCATTATAATACTTTACTTTGTCTTCTCCAGCAGTCCTTTGAAGATTTCTGTTTAGGTTGTTTACATCATCATCTCTATCTCTAATGACATAATGATCTGCGCCTTCTGCAGTCAACTGCAAAGTTAATGGTTTGAATACACTAGAAACTTTTCAGAGAAACTTGGAGGCCATCGACTCCTGTAAAGATTTAAAGCCTCTGTGACAGTCAATTAATCTGGCATCAATTTGAGAATTAAGAGTGCAGGGATGGAGTCTAGCCTGTCAAGCTGGAGAAAGCCAATGAGACTTCTGTGTGGGCATGACTTTCTCTGAGAATTCTGGGAAATCTGACTGTATTTCCCTCTTGGAGGTGAGACTCACTCCTCAGAACCCACTCTACTGACAAGACACAACGCTGACTCCCTGTGAGACATCCCAGAGGAGAAGTCATATGGGCTTATCCTGATGGAACTAGACTTCTGAGGCCAAAAAAGCTATGTAGAGACTCCTATCAGTGCTGAGATGTTTGAGAAGTCACAGAGAGACCCCTGCTATCTCCAAGATGTTTCTATCAGTACTGCATACATAAGATTCTGCACCCATGGGCCTGTGATTGTCCTGGTGCCGTTGCATGTGCTTCATCAGTCTGAAGAGGACTTGTAGATTGGTATCAGACATATGGGCTGATATCAGACTTATGACCTTAGACTGGACTGGGTTGAGATATTTTTGTTTGTTTGTTTGTTTTGGGGGGGCATCACTGGAGTTCAACTGGAAGGGCAGTGAGTCAATCTACTGCACTTCCATAAGGAAAAATCAATAAAAAAAACCTAGATTCTGACATCTAAGTGACTTTCCTAAGTGATGGAAGACATCCATGTATAAAAGTATATAAACGTGTATCCCTTTAGACATGGTACCTTAACATGGATGTCCCTCCTAGATCTTGCCTTGTGCACCTCTTCCCTTGTATCCTTTTTGCTGCAATAGAACCATAATGATAGGTACAGCACTCTCCTGAGTTCTAAGAGTCTTTCTACCACATCATTAGCGGAATAGACAGTAAAGGTGATCTAAGATTGCCTGAGCTTGCAGTTGTTATCCTGAGGAGTTAATAAACCAAAAATCCAAACTCACTGCTACCAGGTCCAGACAATCCTACATAACAGGAGAGAGCTGCCCCCCTCCTTGAATTCCCAAGACTATAACTCTTTATAGCATCAAAAAGCTTCCTTTCTCCCTCAGAACAGCAGGTGGTTTTGAACGGCTGACCTTGCAGTTAGCAGTCCAACTTGTAATGACCATGCCACCAGGGCTTCTATACCATCTAAAAAAGGGGGGAGGGAGTTCATGGGAGCCGCCCCACACCCACCCAATTTATGGATCAGAAGTGAGTGTGTCCAGGTGACCCTCAACATGGCAATAAATGTCTGATGTCATATGCAGCTGAAAGAGTATGGCACCAAACATGTGAATACTGAACTGACTCCAGGGGCTAGGGTGGAAAGAATTGAAGAATCGCATTAAGAGTTCATATCAGAAAAGACATTTGGAGTTGGTGTCAGAAATCACCAATTGTTCTGCCTGTCTCCTCCCCACCGTTGGCATGAAAGTGCACCATCCACGTGTCTCTTGCCCAATTCTATGGGTTGATAAGGTGCGAGTGGGTGGGGCAGCAGGATAAGCACATGGTGTGAAAACCTCTTGTTCTTTCTTTGGTCAACATTTCTTCAGGCTACTGAGAGCCTCCTTTTAACTGCAGCTTTGCCTTTCCTTCCAGGTTCAGTCTACAGACATTCAGATGCAGCCTTCATTTCACAGTCTAACTCTAATGTATTTCCGCACATTTGGTAGACCTTACACCAGAGGCTTTGGCTGTGTCCCAGCAACATATATACATTCTCCCAGGGTAATCAAAATAATCTAATCGGTGATCCCACAAAACCTGAGCATTTGTTCCCAACTCATATTTAATTCTCTGTCCCCTACTCCACCAATCCTTCATGTGGTTGCTCGAGGACTTACATTCCGATTATTACATTTTGATTAAACTTGACCATTACATTGTGATGATTGCATTTAGATTAAACTAACAGTACTATTCGGTGCTGCTGCTGCGACCTTCAGCTCGGAATGTCTTCCAAATCTCTTGTATTCTTCTGCTGTTCATCTAAGAGGCATCGGTTCACCACCTCAGGCTCACTTAAATGTCCTCCTGTGCACTCACAACATCTTGTACAGGACTCTTATGCAGTCATTAAAACAATACACTGGAATTCTGCATTGACAAGCTTTCAAATCCTATCTACAAGCTCATCCCCCATGGTGCGAGTGTGAGGGCTACACACATCTGGCTGTAGCCATGGGGAGATAAGGGAGAGGAGAGATGTAGGAACACTGTGAAGGGCTGCAGAGCCCATTCCAACCCCTCGTCACCCTCAATGACAGGAAACTTGATAAGAAAAACCCTGGTGGCATAGCAAGTGACACAAACCCAGCAGCCGCACCTTGGCAGAACATAAGGTTTTCTGCTCCCACAAGGAAATCCACAGGGGCACTTCTTTCTCCCTGTCCAATGGAGTAGCTGTGAGTCAGTATAGACTCCGTGGCAGTGAGTTTGGAGGCATGATAGGTAGGTTTGTTGTGCCAAGATGGCCAATGAACACATGTGAAATTGATTGAAGGGCGGAGAGATAAATGGCTCAGCTAGCCTCGCCTTTCTCTCTCTCTTGCTCTTGGATCTTTGAAGCAGTATGCAGCCGGCTGCTTTGTCTGTCCTGTGCCTCGATTTGCAAGCTACACTACCCATGGGACACCTAATCTGTGGACTGTGTCACTGTGAGTTGAGGTTCCTTTAAGCCTTGCTTTGCCATGTTACTGGAATATACAACTCTAGAACTGCAGACTGTCGGACCCTGTCATCTGGCTGACTGTGGGTGACCTGCTTTGTTGTTTTGTTCTAGAGGATTACCCTGCAGCCCTCAAGACTCTAAGGACGGCCAGTGTATTAGCTGTCTCACACAAGTGAGTTGCACCAAGCCATTTGTACTGCTTTATAGATTAATTAACTGCTCGTTTCTGATGTTAGATAGTTGTGTGTGTGTGTGTCCCAGTTTTATTTCTCTAGAGAACCCGAATACAGGAAGTTTGAGACTTTACAAGATCACTAAGTTTTTCTATAGCAGAGTCGATGGGTGGCTTTGAACCCCCAGGCAAACATCATCACAGGTCTTTTGTGGAGAAGGAAGCACTTGTGCTTTGTAAGGACTGAAATGGCAAGGGAAAAGCAGGCAAAGACAAAGTGCCTTTTAAGATGTCTGACTCTGGGTGGTCAATGAAAAAAAAACTCCACCATAAATACAAAGACGTGGCGGGGAGGCAGAGGAGCTGGGAGGATTTCTGACTTCGGGTCTCTCACATCATGCAGCTATCCAACCAAATCAGAAAGGGAAAGTTCTCTGAAGTTCCAGGGTATGGCAGTCTAAAACAGTCTACTGCCTATAGCCGCTGACAGAGTTGGCAAAAGATGTGTGTGTTTAGCTGTTGTTTTGCTTTCCCCCGGCCATAGCCTTGAGATATATTATTTTATAGTTTATGGAACCCATCCCCATGATGTCCATCCCAACAATACCAGCCCTAGAACACAAAGCAGAATTCCTCCGTGGTATGTCTGAGGCTGAAAAGCTTTAGGGAAGCAGCCTACTGCAGAGCATTTGATGGGCCTTTTGGTGAGCAGCCCACCACTTGATCCTCTGCACCACCAGGATGCCTTGTAATGAACAGTCATGCAAACTTACATCCACTGGAAGCTCTACCCAGGTAGTCCCACGTGCAAATACACGGGGTCACTAGGAATTAGAACAGACAGCACTGATGCCTAGTTATGTAGCCCTACTTGGAAGTGCTAAGACCATTTTCACTGTAGATCAAGTCCTAATGTGTACTTCTGAAGGAACAGCTCCTTTTGGCTCTGGGGGCTGCAATATAATAAATTAAGCATATTATTGTCATTCATTAAAAATAAATGTAACCATTTCTGATTACAGTTCCTGAAATACTTTACCATGTGGGGACTTCACACTGGCAGGGCTCATTCTGAGGGAATCAAGCTTTGAGTGTGTGTTTGCTGATCTTAAGCAAAACTTTTCATTAAGTAGTTCATTAAAAACGCTGTCATCTCCATGGCCCAAGAAGAGTTCCCTAAACAGTGTCATCCATCAATAAAGCTTTCTGGAAATTCATGAAGTTCAAACACTAAAACATTTACAAAGAAACAAACAAAAAAGTTTCTCTCTTCTTTTTCATAGTCCTCTGAGTTCACTTATAAATTAATAAAGGTTCTTTCTTTACAAGTTTGCTTCTATCAGGCCTTCCTGTCCTGTCTTCACAGCTGAGTATGCCCAGGGGCATGTTTTAAAAATGTAACAGTTGCCACTGGGGGCCAATTGAAAGGCTCAAATGTGTCCTGCCATAGATTTTTAATTCTCACTAGATTGTCTAACTCTACGGAACACACTGGAGAATTAAAATCCCAGGAGGGGCAATTACCTCAGCTCTTCTCAATGTTTAGGGTTTCAAATACAAGGTCAATAATTCAATAGCATCCACATATGGCTGCTAAATCCCTAGGCACCACAGAAGAAATGGATTCAAAATGATGTGCAGCTCCAGAAGCACAATTAGCACCATCATCACAGACTCTACCGTGTCGTGTCTCCCCTCGGCTTCCCCCCCACCCCCGCCCCCGTGTCTGTCACCATTTTGAAAGCAGGGACTCCCCAGCTTTAGAATCCTGAATTCCAGCCTGCCTTCCTATAGGCAGGCACTTGGTAAATGTTTGGTTAATTAAACTGAGCATAATTAGAAGCGCGCCTTGTAGAATTGTAATCGGTTTTTGCTCTTCCATTTTATCAGAGCCCTCGTTCAACATAGCATGTGATAAAGACTTTCGAACGAACCTGAATTGATTGGGTCCTAACATTTTCAGACGGGAAGGCATTTCGGTGGGAGGCCTGGTGATGCAGAGGTTGAAAAGGGAGGCCGCAAGTCTGGGTCCATAGGGAGGAAGGGTCACGGCTGACCTCCTCCTGCCTCTCCCAGGGCCCAGCAGCAGGAGTCAGACAGGCCTCGCCCCTCCCTGCTGCCTCACCCCCTCCGGCACCATCATCTTGTCCCATGCCACCCTGCTGCCATGCTGGGTTAGATGCTTTGTTGCAATGGCCACAGTGAACTCACAGACAAAACCGACAATTCCCTAAAGACATAAGAGGACTTGGCAGGTTACCGCCAAACAGGATCAGTTCATTGTCAAAATACAGCCATGGGTCCACATGCACCCCGCTCCTCAGCCAGCAGTCCATGTCTCTCTCCAGTCTTCTGTCAGTCTCGTCACCACGCAGCCTCTAGGCCTCTGTCTCCGCGGGCCAGGAAGTCTGCCCACCATTTTGCCTCCAACCCAAAACCAAACACACTGCCATTCAGTCCAGGCTGACTTCCAGTGACTGGTTTATAGGAGCAGAAAGCCCAGTCTTTCCCGTCGGCAGGTGCTGGTGGTTTCAAACTGCAGACCATGTGAATCAAAGCCCCAGACATAACCACGACACCACCAGGGCTCCACAGAGCTCTGCCTCTCCGACCCACCAGCTGGGAACTGCTCCTCTATCTCTCCTCGCCTTCACCCCTAACCTTGGCCTGGGTCCACGGTTCTGCCTTATGGTCCCTGTACCACAATAGAGCCTTGTCTCCACCTCCATCCTGTCAGAGACAAATCTCAAACACGCCCTTCTTCTGAAGGTCCTGGGGTTAGTCTCTCCCTGTTTCAAAGAGGTGGGGGGTACGGAGGGGATACCTAAAACTGACCAATCCCCTTCTCTTACTGCTACATCCACCGTCGTCTGCAGAGTCCCACCCAATCATTTGGTGGGTTTGGTTGGGTTTAAAGTATTTCACCAGATCAACCAAAGGAATTCTGCTGTCTTATCACGAGGGGCAAGTATTTAGCCTCCAATGGAGCGGTGAGGCTGCTCACTGCCCAGTTCAGCAGTTTGAAACCAAGGGCCACCCCCCACCCCCGGGGCTTTCCACTCTTGTAGAGTGACAACCTCAGAAACCCACCAGGGCAGTCCTACCCTGTCTTCCAGGGTCGTTATGCGTCAACCCTGATGCTACAGCAGTGAAATCTAAGCCAAAAAAGATCCCTGGTGGACTGATCCAGTTGGCTCCGCTACAGAGGAAAGCCGAGACTTCCTGCTCCTGTGAAGATGTACAGATTCTGAGATCTCTGGAGTAATTCTATCTTGTCGTACAGGGTCATTATGAATGGGAATTGAAGCAATTGCCATGGGGAGGGGGGGTATCTAAGCCAAACGGATGAGTGTTTGAGAATGAGGGGGGAGGGAATTTATCCCAACACTCAGTGATTGGGAGGGGGGATTCCTCCCCAGCCTTCTATTCAGAATATATATTCCTTTTCTTCCTGAATGCAAAGGATGCCAAGGGTAGTCAACCAACCCCCAGAAAGCCCTTTGATGTGAGACTTAATTTAGAAACATATTGCTCAACACACCAGCCTGGCATGAATCACCCTGGAGTCATACAGGGTGCACATCGCAAGCCATATTGAAAAGTGAGCGTTGGATCCTTTCTAAAGAGCGATGAGGAGAAAAGGAAAACAAATAGACCAACAACAGCAATTAAGAAAAAACAAACAGTGGATATGCATGAAGTTGGAGGTTCTTTTCAGATAGAAATGAGCGATCTGAAAATAATTAGCTTAAGCTTTTCTGATGATGTAAATACATTTATGATGAACACCAATGAGAAAAAAAATCACCCTCTGGAAGTGACCTCCGCTTGGTCTCTTACGCCTGCATCTCAACTCTGAACCGTCTTGGACCTGTGTAGTAAATCTGATGTCCGCTCTTCCTCGCCACTGATAGCCAAAAGAACCCCACAGGGCAGTTCTACTCTGTCCCATGGGGTCACTCTGAGTCGGATCGACTCAAGGACCACCACCGCCACCAGCACGTTCTCCTGCTAGATAGACCTCAACCCCTCCCTTCCACCATTCCCACCCTTCACACAACCAACGGTTATAACTCTACAAAATGGCAAATCTCATCAGTGGCATATTGTGTTGACTGCTTCCCTTTGTTGTTCTAAGCAGAGACAGAAGACAAACAACAGGGAGAAAGAAAACAGCAACTTCATTCCAGGGTCAAGCCCTGAGGGTGTAGTGAGCTTCTCTGTAAAAGACGGATGAGGCCACTGGTTCCATAGGGAGGGACAATTTCACAAACCCACAGGGGCCATTCTACTCTGTGTGTTAGAGTGGTCAAGTCAACCTTGATTGGATGGCATTGAGAGGGGCCAGGCTTTCAGATCTAGGTGTAATGCATTCTATTCTCTGTATCTTTTGTCCTCATCTTTCTCTTTCTGTTTACCACAGTGCCACAGTCTTCTATGCAACCACAAGCACTAAAGGTGAACTTAAAGCTCAGGACAGGCTGATCAGGGGTCAGCCAGCCCAGCCATGGAGCACCTTCCTTGGAATACTGCTAATCACCCCGCAAGCACCGTGAAGAATACGTGGCATTTGTGACGACCACGAAAAGCATTGCAGACCTAACTGTGAAAGCACAGACCTCCACTGGCTAGCAAGCAGTGACTGATCCCCACCTACAATTAGCCATTTCCCAAGTGCAGACGCTGAAACCATGTGTAATGTGCAGTACCACACAGCAGGGGCTTCCTAAATATTTGTCCAGGGAACAAATGAATCAAAGGAGTGGAGTGGTGAAGTTCCAAGAAGCTCAGAAATTACTTGAGATAAAAATGTTTAAACAGGCTGAATGAACTAGCTCAACCCACTGGGAGTAATTGCTTGTACTAAACCAAATGCAATCCGATGTGAATTTTTATAACACCCTTATCTGATCATGCTTTCCTTCTGAGACGTGATTTTCTGAATTGTCAGAGTTGACTCGGAAATCACTGGGGTCTCGAAGTCTGCAATGACAGGGCCCGTGCAGCATTGAAACACAGTCACCCAGCTTCAAGCTAGGGAATGCACTTTTAAACTATCAAGGCACAGTCAGATGGAAAATATAAAAACACACATCATATCGAGTCTCGTAAGCATGCCACCAGTTATCTGTTGATTTTTAAAGGAAACAAGAAGAAACATATGAACTGACAAATAAGTCAGAATGGCCTTATGTCGGGCATCTAGATGAAAATGAAGTGTTTACTGAACTGTTATTAGGGACTTGCTGGGTGGTGAGAACAGTCAACGTGCTGGCTGCTAGCCAAAAGGTGAAGGGTTGAGGCACCCCCTACCTGCCAACCTACTTCTGAAAAATCAGCCATTGAAAGCCTTATGGTACGTGATTCTACTCTAATGATGATGATACATTGCAGTGGTGAGGAATCATACTCCTCCCAACCTGCCCTCCTGCCCCTTGTCCCCCGCATAATGCTGTCATTTCACAGCTTGTCTGTGGCAAAGAGGTTCTTTGGTGCCAAACTGATTAAAAGTGTAGGGGTGGAGTCTACCCTGTCAATCTGGAGATAGCCAATGAGACTTCTGTATGGGCATAGCTTTCTCTGAGAATTCTGAGAAATCTCACGATATTTTGCCATGGAAGTAAGAGACTATTGACTCAGTCACTTGGAGACGCTCCACTGACAAGACACAAAACTCAATCCCTTGGGACACTCCACCGACAAGACAAAAGGGTAGCATGCTGATAAACGCTGAGTCCTGGAGGAGCCAGAAGAGAAGCTACATGGACTTATCCTGATGGAATCCGCCTCTGGGGCCAGAGAAGCCAGGTAGAGACTCCTGCCAGTGCTGAGATGATTGGGAGATCACAGGGAGACCCCTGCCAGCACTGAGATGCTTCTACCACCACTGGATACACAAGACTCTGCACCCACTAGCCTGTGATTGTCCTGGCATCATTGCATGTGCTTTGAGAGTCTGAAGAGGATTAATGGATTGGTATAGCTCATATGGGCTAATATTGGACTTATGGACTTGGACTGGAGTGGGTTGGGATGCTTTCTCAATGTTCCATTCTGCTTGTGTATATATACCTCTTCCTTATATGCATATACATGTTTATGAATTTGTTTCACTAGTCTACCTGGACTAACACATTGCCCAAAGAGCCTACCCTGGGACATAAGACACTTGCCATTAGATGGTGAGATGTACACCTTACTCATTCACTCACTTACTCACACTGAGTGAGTCATCATAAGGCAATCATAAGACAGGGTAGAACTGCCCCTTAGGGGTTGTTGGGATTTTAATTCTTTATGGGAGTACACAGCTTCACCCAGGGCTCCTCATATTTTGACTACAATTTTTTACTACAATTTGACTTGCTCAATTTCCTTTCTGATAACACAATTCTTTTAAAAATGTCTTTAAAATATTACCATTAAAAATTTTAAAGAATCATTTTATTGAGGGCTCGTTTACCTTTTATAACAACCCATACACCAATTGTATCGAGCATATTTGTGCATATGTTGCCATCATCATTTTCAAAACATTTTCTTTCTATTTGAGTCCTTGGTATCAGCTCATTTTCTCTTGAGCCCTTTCCTTCTGAGGAAGCACCACATAACCAGGGAGTATAGATTATAACGAGATCTGGAGCACTGGGCATGTGAAGAAATGACAGCCACAATGTCTTCCATTTGACCCTGGAACAAGAGAATTTTAGTGAAGGAACAAAAAGTTGCCCGAATGACGTCACCAGGCCAACTCAGACAATATGTAAAAGCAGAATCTGACAAGCCATTTCCTGGCCAAGAATCATAACCTCCATCTCCATGCATATTCATGACCATTCATCGGAAAGCTGTTACATATTCATAATCCCCTCAGTTTACTTCCTGGTGTATTCGTAGAAAACTGCAAATCTTTTCTCACCTTGGTCACTCTAATCCCAGCTGGCTCCTTACTTGATCCCCCGAAGCACAGCTTTTCCTGTTCGTTGCTACCCAGGTTTTGTTCTCAGCCTCTTGGAATGAGACGTGAGACCCGGCTTAGTTTGGGGTTCCTGAATGACAGGAATTGCAATGATCTCCTGACTTTACCTCCGTATCCCAACTTGAACAAAGACTCAAACTTAGTCGTTTTAAAAAAATGATCATTTCTCTATCACCCAACACAACCCCAGTAAGTAAGAAACTTGCAGAGAATGCAGGTGTTTGCTTTTCTGTGCACCACCTTGCAAGCTCCCTTAGAGCATCCTCCAACCCTCATAGACAGGCCGGCACTTACTGCGCTTGTAGCTGCTGGTCTCAGAAGACTGTGACTTGGGCAGACCAGAAAGAATTGATGCTAACCACAGTTCTCAGTTCAAACCACTTCCCTGCAGACTCCGCACATGATCCTAGGCATCAAATGGGTCGTTTCATCAAAATGTGAAGATAATTTTAATCATTTGGCCTAGGAGATGCGAGATACCTCAACTCCATTAGTCATCTGCTGGTATGACCTGGTATTTTGTCTATGGTCTGAACTGCATGATTAAATACACATATTCTCAACAATATCCAATTAGTCCCAAGCAAATAGCTACCGAAGTATGAAAAGACACTTGAGAAACGTGGGCTTTGAGTGTTGTGATGAACAAATACAGTCAAAAGAAAAAGCCCATTGTATGAGGAAAATGGGATTAAAAGGTCACGGAATTTAGAAATCCTTTGTACAAAGTAAGGAGAAATGCATTCTCGAACCCATGGATCAGTGGCCTATGAAATCGTTGTATCATCACGGGGAAAAAAAGTAAGAAAACTATGAGCAGCTCTTCGATGTTATGTTAAAGGAGATCTCAAACTAGCATCTGTGGCAATCACCTAAGCTAGTGTCAATTTGAGGACTTATGATGAAACATACAAAGTTGCTCTAGTTCTTGAATACTCCCTCCCTTCCCCCACTATCACGATCCCAGTTCTACCTTACAAATCTGGCTGGACTGGAGGGTGTACACTGGTACAGATAGGAACTGGAAATACAGGGAATCCAGGACAGAAGAACCCCTTAGGTCTAGTGGTGAGAGGGGTAATGATGGGAGGGTAAAGGGAAGGTAGGGTAGAAAGAGAGAACAGATTGCAAGGATCTACATATGGTCTCCTCCTTGGGGGATGGACAGTGGAAAAGTGGGTGAAGGGAGACATTGGATGGTATAAGATATGACAAAATTATAATTTATAAATTATCAGGGGTTCATGGGGAGCACAGAGGGAGGGGGAAAGTGAGGAGCAGATACCAGGGGCTCAAGTGGAAAGCAAGTGTTTTGAGAATGATGAGGGAAACAAAATATACCAAAGTGCACATACACTTTGGATGTATGGATGGATTGTGATAAGAGTTGTACGAGCCCCCAATAAAATGATTTTTTTTAAAAAAAGAGTGTAGGGATGGAGTCTAGCCTGTCAATCTGAAGATAGCCAATGAGACCTCTGTGTGGGCACGGCCTTCTCTCCTGAGAATTCTGGGAAATGTAGTAATTCATTCTTAGAGGTGGAGACACTGTCTCTCTCGATTCCCTTGACTCAACTGACAAGGCTGGTTCCCTGTGAGACATTCCTGAGGAGAAGCCACATGCACCTATTCTGATACATCCAGAAACCTGGACCTAGAGAAGCCATGGAGAAACCTCTGCCAGCACTGAGATGCTGACAACACCACTGGATTCCAAGACTTTCTGCTCACTAACCTGTGATGATTTTGCATTTGGCATCATTGCATGTGTTAAGTGAGTCTGGAGAGAACTTTATAGATTGCTGTCAGACATATGGGCTAATATTGGACTTATGACTTTGGGCTGAACTGGGTTGGGATGTTTTCATAGTGTACAATTGTTCTTGTGAACCTCTTTCTTATACATATATGCGTGCTTATGAATGTCTTTCTCAAGTCTACCCAGCCTAACACAGCAGGCTGACTGCCTCGCTGCTTTGTGGGGTAGAGCAGTGTGTTGTCCAGTGGGTAATAATAGGAAATAGTAACAGCCTGGAGCATAAGTATACAGAGAGCTCAGGGAGAAGCACTGGAGTCAAGAGTCAAGAGAAAATGAGGCTCCGAGTGCCCTGGTGGTCACAGGTATTTTTCTTTGCAAGAAAGAACTTAAGATTCAGGAGAAACACCAGCTAAAGGCATCCTGGGGATCTCACAGCGGTAGAGCCGATGAGAGAATTTTGAGCATTAAAAATGATACATTTTACATGTCTTTCTTCTTCTTTTGTTCATTCCGATGTTGGTTAAACAGAGGTTGCTTCACCCTGGTTCAGAAGGAAATGACAGTTTGGAGGGCTGTTCCTTGGAGATGGTCAAGCCTTTCTCAAAAGGATAGAAGAAAGTATGAAACGAAAAAGAGAATAGGAAACAATCGCATTGGAATCAAGGGAGGAGTGATGTGGCAGGTGAGAGTTCACCTTGTACATAGTGACTCACGCCTCTTGAAGATGCTCATCACCTGGTGACAACAGGAAGCCTGCACCTGCAACAGCCCATCAGGGGCCAAAGGCATGGGCTCTGGAGAAGGGCACACCTGGGGATGAGGGGGAAGGCAGCTGTGCGCTGCATACTGACAATACCCACTGAGGAATGAGGCGGGTTTCCCGAAGGGTGACACATGCACTTTCAAGATCTGTTGAAAGCTCTGCCCACCGCTGCTGATTCATGTCTGAACAAACACCGTGGCTAGAGGAGACCCAGGGCCATCTTGAAGTGTTATAAATCCTTGGGCAGGAAGGGGATGAGTATACGGAGACAGCTGTTGCTTAAAACATCCCCATCTTGTTTTTGGAAATTTGGAGTTCTGCCAAGGAAAAGTGAGGCAAAGGCATTGATCCTTCATGGCCTTTGTGAATAGCTGAGCCCATCGTGATCTTGGAAATGACCAAGCCCTTGGGGCCATCATAGGAAGAGAGAAGGGGACTTTCAAATGTTCATGAGAAGATTCTATGATCTGTCCACCCCATTTTCCCATAAACTTTTAAAATTGTCTCCCTGCCCCAACTTGTCCTCTCTGGCATAGATCCTGAAGGGGTGGGAGAAATAAAAAACAAATCACTGAGCAATCACATGGTTCAGAACAGAGGAATGTTTCCATCAATGCACACCTGCTTCGTGGGCTACCAGGCCACCCTTAAAAAAGAAAATAGAGGGCTGAGCCCCGGTGGTATAGTGGTTGAGTGCGGGACTGCGACCCACGGGTTTGGTGGTTCAAATCCAGCAGCAGCTCTCCAGGGGCAAGTCTGGGCCTCCTATTCCCACCAGAGGGCAGTGATACCCCCCCCCCAAAAAAAAGAAAGTATAGATGGGATGGAAGGGGGAGAGAAAATATAAAGACCATCTAGCCACAAGAGGAAGACACTGAGCCGGTCTAAACAGCCTGCCTGGGAGACCAGTCTGGGCTGGAGCAGATGCTGGACTGAGAGTGAAATAACACACGCAGACATCTGCCCACTTCCTGACACTTGGAGGAAAGTCACAAATTTAAAATTGGACCAATTGAAACTTGACTTCTAGAAAGTTATTAGAATGGCAGAGTGGGGTGTGTGCTTGCTTTCTATCTTTTGTTGTTGTTGGGTTGGGGGAGTTTATTTGTTTGTTTTGTTTTTGGTGAGGTATGAAATATATCACTGGAAGGGGAGGGAGAATTTTTGCACTCTGGGATTTCCAGATCCGGAAGCAGGAACGTTCTCGAGGGAAACCAGCTTTGGGGAAGGGGTCTCGAGAAACACACAGAGCAGATGACAACATGATAGGAGTCCAGGGAAGCCTAGGAGAAGTGAATCTGGACTGGGGTAGTGGGGAGCAAATTAGGGGAACGTGGTGATACCGAAAGAGGAGTTCTTAGTAAAGGGCAGTAAATTGGGCAGCCTCTGAAACTCTGAGGCTTGTTAGAAGGAGATTTTAGGGAAGGACAAAGCACATGAAGGAAATGGCTTGTTTCAAAGACAGGAAACTGTAGTAAGAAGATAGGAGGATATCTCCCCCTTTATTCATTAAAATGCACTTCTCTAAAGAATATCATAAACCCTCAGGTAGCAGCAGGCTAGAGTGCACAGGTGCAGAGACAGGAAACAGAGAAGGGACATAACAGTGGGTAAGCTCCCGTACCAGCCAGGCCAGGGAGCTCAGGGTGGGGACTCCAGTCAGCCGTGAGCCTCTGAGCTAAGTGGGATGCCGTGAGAACAGGACTGACATCTGACAAGCTCCAATCAGCCAAAACTATATGACTACCACTGAGTTTGCAAAAAAAATTTTTTTTCCACAAAATATACGGTGCCCTGATTTGGATGATTTTAAGCAGGAGAAAGCTACACACATAACCACCCTCCAACCCCCTTAATGGTTCAGGAAAGAGGTTTTACAGGCAAGAAAACAAAGTTGCGACCAAGGCACTACAGCAATTGTATGGGAAGATGTCCACTTTTCTCTGTAATTTGGGCTGTCTCAGCCTCTTACACCAGTTTCCAGGTTTTTAACCCTAATGACACCTTTAGAGGGAGTGGGTTCGCCTTGAAGCACTTGGAAGCAGAGTAGAGTTGAAGCAGGAACGTGTAAGTACCTATATAGAGTAGCCACCTGACACTTCACTCTGACTAGAGAGAGAATTTGCTACTACAAAGCCAGTTACACACCCCTCGGCAGAAAGTGGTAGCAGAATGAGGAAGGGGGAGCTACAAAGGAACTAACCCCGAAAACAACACGTGTGCGTGTCATATGTCTACAGCAGAGATGATTCCAAAGGCTCACGGAGCGGATGAACGGAATCCAGGTTTACAGCAATTGGTTTGAAATCACCAGAGTTGGGTCAGAAACGGAATTCTTCCCTATTCAGTGGGCTGGTGTATCGCTCCCCCACCCCCCCACGAGTTTCCATTTCTACAGTGCTGTTGCTTTTGTGTGTTGTAAATCAACTCCTAGTGACTCCATGTGACATAGTAGGGTTTCTGAGACTGCCATCTTTATGAGAGGCCACCAGATCGTTTCTCCTGCTGAGAGCTGGCTGTGGGTTAGCTCAGCCAGCAGGCAAGCACTTAACTACTGGGTCCGCAGGGTTCCTTTCTAGAAGGTGAACTAGTGATTCTAAAATCTGCCTCCTAAGCGGGTGTGAGAATGGAATGCATAAAGGGAAACTCATCCAATCCAAAAGAAACACCTGTCATGACTCCCAAGAGCCCAGGCCAACAGGTGTAGGGAGTAGTGAACTACAACAAATTGACAACAAAAATTGCAATTGTGCATAACACGGAGGAGACAACATGAGGGGAAGCTAAATCTGGGGAGGTGTTTTTCAGGAAACTAAATGAGAGTGGGTACCATTAAAAAAGGGAAATGAACTCCCAAGACGAGTTTGTAAGGAGGGTGAAGAAACAAACAAAAACCACTCAAGAAAATAGCTAAAGGCAATTGGAAAAACGCTTGTGCGTTCTTTAGACCAAAATAAGGGCAAGGAAACTACAGGCCCAGTTTCTATTTTTGCTAAAGGTAATCGATGAAAACTTATAAAAACAAGCAGGCAGAAAACTATACTTCTATTTGATGGCTACCATGGAAAGAGAATTAAGTGGAAAATAGATCATGGAAAATAAATGCCAACACAATGCCAATAAAATCCAAAGTGGGTGAAAACCCAAGTCAAAGAGCCTGAACCCTAGATACATTTTCTGAGACTTCCTAAATCTTGACAGGAACAACCAGAAGTCTCATCTTTCTCCTTGAGAGCTTTTGGTGAGCTTCAACTTTGCAGTTAGAAGACTGATGTTTCCCCACTGGCACCTCGGGTCCCTCCATGATGGAAGAATGAGTTGACTGTGTTCTCTTAGCACAACTCTCAAATGGACAGGAGACACTACAGGGACCCTGGAATGACCCAGAGGGGGAAAGAGTTCTCTTAACTTTATGTTTCACTCTGAAATACTTTGGGTTTGCTTATCTAAGAGTGTCCTCATTCTAAATGGGATTTGACACAGCAGCCTATGAAATTAGAGTTGCCATAAATAAATAAATAAATAAATAAATAAATAAGTGCAGGGGAGGAGGGAGATGTGGAGATACAGAACAAATGAACTGAACCATGGGACTATGGATCCTAACAGATTATGACAGGGAAGAATGAAGCACTCACCCTGACTAAATGAGACAGAATAGAGATAAATATAAAGTCGAATTAAGTTCAAAAAAGCAATAACCCAAATAAATGATCCCCTAAATCAAAATGACTTTCTGGCTTTATCATTAAAATAACACACAGTGCTCCAATCGAGCTAGGATGGTTCTGTTCCTCTCCTCTTCCTTGGTGTGCAACTGAAATATCCTAATATGAAATAGTAGCCATCCATCCAAGTATTCTTGCCCTATTCATAGATTATCTTATCTCTGCTGGGCACAGGAATGATTGAAATCACCCCCGCTGCTTTTCAAAGATCCCACTGTCTTTTAAAGCAAATGGACGCACATATGCATGCCTAAAAGAAACACTTAAGGTCATCCACAATCAGGGCATGAGTAAGCAGACATTCAAGTTGCTATGGAATTCCCATTAAGGAAATGATGCTTAGACAAGACTCCACAGAGGAAGGAAAGTTCACCAGGAGTAGAATTTCCCCAGGAAGATTTAAAGGGAAGCCGTTGAGGACAATGCAGGCAAGGGCGTGTGAAAGGGCCAGGTGATGGCAGACAGAAGACACTGTGGGGCCAGGGCTCTGCAAGTGGGAAAGCAGCAATGAGAAGCCACATGGAAAGGTTGGCAAATACAAAAGATGTAGCTATGGTTTTCTCTGCTGGGACATACCATTTAAAACACTTAACAAACTATACCTGCAAGGTAAGATTTGCTTTTCCTTTTAAAAAAAAATAAACACTGCCCAAAACCAAGCTCATTACCCTCGAGTCAATGCGGGCTATGATGGGTTGAATCAATGCACTGTGCCAGGCTTACCTAAATACAGCCAACTGTGTAGCATTTTTATAATAGGTCCTGATATGGTGCGGAGGGGTGGGAGTCTCTCAGAGAAGGGAAGGGGAAGGGCTCCGCTGCCTGGGCAGCCATCACAGACCAACCAACCCTAGCAATGTAAAAAGGACCCAGGTGCAGACAGACCATCCTCACACCTCGGAAAGTAGGAAAGATGGGAAATGAGCAAGGGAAGCTGGATCTGCAGGCAGAATTGCCTGCCATCTTTTCTAGAGGATGTTTTGGTAAATTAGTCCATATTGGAGGGAGAAAAAAATCAAAGAGAGATGAGATGGCTGTTAGGTGCATCAAGTTTGTTCCAATGCATAGCAGCCGTCTGTCCAATGGAACAACGTATCAGTCAACCCTGCATCATCCTCACAGTGGCTCTTATGTCTGAGCTCATCATGACACTCACTGTGTCAATCTAGCTTGTCTAGGGTCTCCCTCTTTTTGTTCCCCTTCTACCAAGCATGATGTCCTTTGCCAGGGACTGGTCTCTCCTAATCATATGTCCAAAGTATGTGAAACAGTCTCACCATCCTTGCCATGAGACAAAATCTCGCCATCCTTGCCTCTAAGAAATATTATGGCTGCACTTTTTCCAAGACAGATTTGTTTATTCTTTTTACAGTGCATGGCACTTTCAGTATTCTTCACTAGTAGGATAGTGAGGTAGATGGTAGATAGCTGATAGATGATAGATAGATGATAGATAGATAGATAGATAGATAGATAGATAGATAGATAGATAGATAGATAGATATAGCTATAGTTAGATAGACATAGATGATATAGATTCTGGTAGTTCCATAATCTGGCATCAATTTGAAGATTGGGAGTATAGGGTTGGGGGCTAGGCTGTGTGTCTGGATATAGCCAATGAGGACTTTGTGTGGACATGACCTTTCCCTAAGGATTCTGGGAATTCCTAGTAATGTCCTTCTTGGAGGTGGGAGACACTTTCTTTCACTACTGTCTCCCTTGGAGACATTCTACTAACCAGGCACTTGGTGCTATGCTCATAGACCTTGTGCCCTGGGAACCAGAGATGCCACATGAAGTCCCCTGCTGGCATCAAGATGTTTACAAGGCCGATGGACTTACCCCCTGCTCTGTGGTCTTCTTGCACTCAGCATCATTGTATGTGCTTCCTGAGGTTGAAGAGGACTTTCTAGATTGTTATCAGATATTTGGGCTAATATAGGACATATAGGCTTTGACTGGACTGGGTTGGGATGCTATCTTAAAGTACACTTACCCTTTATATAAAATCCTGTCTGACAAACATGAATGTTTATGAATTTGTTTCTTTAGTCTACCCTCCTAACACAAATATACATAAATATACATACCACACACATGGAATTACATATGTACTGATATATATGATTCATTATATGTGTGTATAATTTAGATGTATATATATGTATGCCTATAAATACACAGTAATATAGCTCTCCCTGGGTAGTGCAAATAGTTACTACACCCAGCAGCTAAAGTTG
Organism: Nesogale talazaci; assembly: GCA_004026705.1. Lineage (NCBI taxonomy): Eukaryota > Metazoa > Chordata > Mammalia > Afrosoricida > Tenrecidae > Nesogale > Nesogale talazaci. Next base: position 123,149 of record PVJH01002146.1, read on the forward strand.
AAAATTAAACTCCATTCATAGCCAACACTGAAAGGGAGGCTGGTAACTACTTATTTTTTTTAAAAAAAGCAGTCATTGAGAACTAGGGAGCTCCGCTGCACTCTGAGACACAGGGTGGACAAAAGTTGGGATCAACTCAATGGTCGGATTACACAACTCACGTCTCACCCAATGTGAGGGCTAAATTAACCCACACTCACATCCACAAAAGCTGACAGGCCTTCTTGTCAGAAGTGTTCAGGATGTGCATGTCATTCCACAGACCAGAGTGCAGTGTATCAGTGAACATGCTCATTCAGAAGAACAGCCAGTGGAAAATGGAGTTGGTTCGGTTTTACATGCTGAGCCTAGCAAGCAGTCTTGTGATCATAATTTTATTCCTAATACCTAATACTCTATGTCCAATATATCTTACTTTTTCTACTCCTCCAGCAGATATTTGATTGTAATATGCTTTGCTTCATCATGCTCTGTCTCGTGACAAGATCCTATAGGATGCTATGGGTTTCAGAAGCCAAATATTATCATCGGTGTTTGCACTTTGCTCTCTTACGTGGATACCAATTCTTTCCCCAAAGTATCATCTTATTTTAGCAAGGCTCTGTATCTCATGATTAACAGATTGTGCTGGGACATTGTACCGGCTCATGGAGCGTCTTCAGTCGCAGGATTGCAGCACAGTTTTCATGTCCAAAGAGTTCACAAGCACTGGAACCATACATACAATGAAACAAAAAGAGGCTAATTGAGCAGCTTTATAACCCTGCACAGAATTCCCTCACCGCTACTTTATATAGAATTGCTTTTATTCTAGCAGTGTTGTTTTAATTAAGTCCCAAACATCTAAAACATGGCACATGTAAATAAGTATTATAAATCCTTGATTATGAGAATCACTAAGCTTTCATGCAGCTTTCTGCCTGAGAGATGGATTCTTTTTTGCTTAAAGTCAGCCAAAATTGAAAGATAAAAGTGAATGATGTGAAAGGCATTATTTTCATTTATAATGGCATGCTGCATTGTCTTTTGGCCTTAAATCATGCTTCCATTTATCAAGTGGCTTTTAAAGCAAAATTGCTTCAGCCATCTCTGTCATCATTGCCATATTCAGAAAGGCACCCAGTAGGCACCAAGAAGCTGAGTCAAACATTGAGAATCCGAAGACCTGCCTGCCATCACCTTGGTAATAAAGCACTTAAGGGACAACAAAAGGGCAACATTGTATCTATGTTCAGGATGAATTTAAACTAGACCCAGGAAAGTCACTTGTCTTTAAATTCCATACAATTATGCTGGGGAATGCTATGTCACCAAGATGGCAGCATAAGTAACCCCACCTTCCCCTCCCAACACAGAAACAGTGAAATACAAGTAGGAACTGCCAAATGCAACTTGGTAAGAATGATGGAAACCAGCCAAGTATATACGGAGTTAAAAAAATGTAAGACTTCATACTATAGAGAAGCTTTGGTTTGGTATATGGTGGGCCCTACTCACTCCCTTGCTATCTACCTAACAGCACCCTAAGAACCCACTCCTTAGCCCCACAATAGGCGTCATCTGGGTTTGACCCAAGAGAAACATGGACAAAGAATTAAAGGACATCAGGAGAGTGATACCTGAATGAAATGAAAATATTGATAAAGAGATAGGAATTAAAAAAAAACCAAACCAAACCTAAATCCTGAGTCTTGAAAAAGTACAAAAACTGAAATGAGAACGGGAGATTCCGAGATTATAGTAGATCTGAGCTGACAGAAGAAATAGTGAAGAATTTAAAGGTGGTGGTGACCATCACTCTTAGTTACCATCTTGTCTGTTCTGGTACACAGTTATTCTATATACAACAGGGCAAAAGACTCTGTAATCTTCATCATGCTCACAATTGTCCTTATGTTTGAGCTCATTATTTCAGCCACTGTCAGTGCATATTGTCAAGGGCCTTCCTCTTTTTTCCTGCCCCTCTACTGTACCAAGCATGATGCCCTTTTCCAGGGACTGGTCTCTTCTGATAGCATGTCCAAATTAAGTGAGACAAAGTCTTGCTATCCTTGCTTCTAAGAAGCATTCTGGGTGTCCTTCTTTCAAGAGAGAGGTGTTTATTGTTTTGACAGTCCATGGCCTTTCGATATTCTTCCATGGTAACTCAAATGTAGCCATCCTTCTTCAGTCCTCCTTGGTCAATGTCCAGTTTTCACATGCATCTGAAGCAGTAGAAAATGACAGCTTAGGTCAGGCTCATTTTAGTCCTTAAAAGAATGGTCTTCCTTCTCAACACTTTGTAGAGGTCTTATACAACAGACGTCCCCAATGTAATGCATTACTTGATCTCGTGACTAGTGATTCCACGAGCCCTGAGCGTGAATCCACAGCAAGTCAAAAGCCTTGACAGCTTCAACCTTTTCTCCATTTTTCATGATGTTACCTATTGGTCCCATTATGAGGATTTTGGTCTTTTGATTACCTTGAGTTTTAATCCATACTGAAGGCTTTGATTCTTGATCGTCATCATTTTCAGCAAACAAGGTTGTGTCACTTGCATATCATAGGTTGTTAATAAGTCTTTTTCTAATCCTGATGTCAACTCCTTCTTCACATAATCCAGCTTCTTTGATTATTTTCACAGCACACAGATTGAATAAGTATAGTGAGAGGATAAGCCCTGATACCCATGTTTTCTGATTCTTAAACAGTCAAGTGTTCCCTTGTTCTGTTCAGCCAGCTGCCTTTTGACCCATGTGCAGGTTCTACATGAGCACAAGTAGATGTTCTGAATTTTTCTTCTCTCGGTTATTCATAGTTTCCTATGATCTACACAGTTGAATGCCTGGGTACAATCAATGAACCACAAGTCAAAACTTCCTAATACCCTCTTCTCTCAGCCAACATTCATCTCACATCAGCAATGATATTTCTTGTCCCACATCCTCTTTTGAGTCCAGCCTGAACCCTTGGCAGCTCCTTATCACTGTACTGCTGCAACTGTTGTTGGATGATCTTCAGCAAAAGTTTACTTCCAATGTGCTTGCTTTCAATGATGTTGTTCTACAGTCTGAAGTTACCTTTCTTTGGAATGGGCACAAGTATGGATCTCTTATAGTAGGTTGGAACAACAGTTTGCCTTCCCTAGACAAGTAAGTGCTTCATCAGCTTGTTGACACTTTTCACTAGATATGCCATCAATTCCTGGACCTGTAATTTTGGCTAATACTTTGAGTTCAGCTTAGCTTCTTTACAATCTATCAGTTCATGCTCAACTGCTACCTTCTGAAATGGTGGAATTTCAAGGTAGGACCCTTGAAGAAGACTCAAAAATAATGAAGAAAAGGTAGATGGAACCCAAAGGACATGTGAGCCATCATCACACTGGCCAACATACGCATTAGCGGAATCTCAGACAAGGGGGGAAGGGTCAGAAAGGACATTTGAAGAAATATTGGCTGCAAACATTTCAAATTAGTAAAACAAAAATGCACACATGAAAGGAGCTCAACTGAATCCAACAGCACATATGCAAAGAGATCCACCTCAAGGTGCTTTGCAGTCAGTCTGCTGGAAAACCAAACAAAAAAGAAAATGAATCATTGCATATACAAAAGTTCTCAAGAAGACTGACAACCAATTTCTCATGAGAAACAGGTAGCAGTAAAGTAATATATTTAAATTGCTGAAATTACAAAAGAAAAAAAACCTGTCTCAAAAGATTCTACAAGACTATCTGGAAAAACGATATTTCAAATAGGAAGGTTACCTTAAGACATGCACCAAAGCTGAAGGCAGTAGTGGTCAAAATAGTACCTACCAGTACTCTTAAAGTGAGCTTTTCGAGTTAAAATGAAAGAACACCAGAGAGTCGCTCAGAATTGGAGGAAGGAATGAAGATGTCACTTAATGACATCTTTTATTTTAATTTTACTTTTATTTTGAGATTCTAATTATTATAGCCTACATTATTTAAAAGACAAAGTCATAAAATTAATAATATTATTGGGCAAAGAATAAAGAAGACATTTTTGATATGAACAACTTAAAATGGAGGACTGGATGGAGCTGAGTCTGCACTGGACTTTTGTAAACTCCTGAAGTTGTTGCTATCAATTCAGAGCAGTTTGTTATACATTTTGGAGGGTCAATGCAAACCTCACAGTAAACACAAAGGACTGTTTTTTAATTGTAAAATGAAAAAAGACAAAACAGTTCACTACAGGAAGTCAACAAAATACAAAAGGAAAAAGTATTGGGGAAAATGTGAGACCAAGAAAAGTATACACACACACACACACACACCCCACAGAGCAAATAGCAGAAGTAAGTCCTTCCTCATCGGTAATTTCCTTAAATGTAAATGAAATCAAATTTCCTGAAAAGGCTGAGATTGGGTTTTTTTTGGTGTATCAAAAAAAATTTTTTTAGTGACCCACTTTTAAGGTATCTACAAACAGGGATTCAAACCAGCTCTTCCTGATTTATTCCATCATGGTCAATGAAGCAATGCCAAAGTAGACCTGAATTTATAAAATGTGTTATATGGAATGATACCCACTTTGGGAAAAATTACTGACTGGCACATTGCCAGTAGACTCATTCCTCTCTTAAGACAACATATATGTTGCCTAGCAATAAAACCTCTTGGCTGGTAGAAACAGTGGCACCCACTCAAAGAGAATGGCTGACTAGCCCATTTTAATTGTTTGTCATTCTTCACAACCCTAGAAATAATCCATTCTCCCAAATAAGGCTGCTAAAAGGGTGCACTATACCTCTTCAGACTCTTCCGGTCCAGGCCTAGCCTGTAATGTCTCCTGTTCCTGTTATCATTCCAGTACACTCACATTTTACAAATTGAGAGCTGTTCCAATTTCTTTGTACCCGCCATGACTGAACCAATTCAAACCAATTTGACGTCCTGTCTACAAAAAGCACATCTTAGTTTCAAACACACAAATATTTTGAAAGTGGACAGGTGAAAAACATAGCCCACACAAATACCGAAAAAAAGAGAGAGCGAGGAAACTATAGTATTAACAGGCAGAGTTGACTGTACAACAAAAAATGTTACCAGAGGCAAAGAAGGCACTCAGTAAGGACCAAAGAGTTAATGCATCAAGATTATTGACAGAACTGAAGGAAGAATTAGAAGTTATCAAAGTTCTAAAGTAGTAATCTTAGACTCCCATATAGAGAGCTTTTAAAACAAATAAAACATTTAGGTAGAAGATCAATATGTCCCAATAAATTTCAAAAGATTTAAATCATACACAATATTTTCTCTGACCACAATAGAGAGAAACTAGAAATCAATAACAGAAGCAAAACTGGAAAATCCAAACCGAAAAAAGGGAAAAAGTTAAAACACAAAAACAAAACACTCTTAGGCAACCGATGTATCAAAAAGAGATCACAAAAGTGATTAGAACACATTAGGAGATTGATGGAAATAGGGGTACAACAAGGGAAAATGTATGTGCAGGGATTGTTGCTCTGAAGATCAATTATAGCCATATATATCTACCTTATATGACATGAATACACTATCAAATATAAGTGAATACACACAAACAGCACAACACAAAATAGATCACCGGGACTTATGGGCCTACTGAAGAGTTCACCAATGGAGTAAAATAAAATAAAATCCCCCAGAGGAGTAGAAAAATGACCATGACATATTAGACAAAGGACTAATCTCTAAAATTTATAGAAAAAATTACCCCTTCAAAAGAAAAATCCAATAATCCAATTAAAAATTAAAATAGGACATGAATAGGCACTTCACCAAAAGAAGATGTTAGGCTGGTCAACAAACACAAAGCAATGCCCCCAATCATTAGCCAGTAGAGAGACGTAAATCAAAACAGCAATGAGCTCTCTCACTCCAACATTCAAAGCAAAACCAGAGGAGAGAACAATAGAAAAAAATTTTAAAGCACAAAAAATAGCAAATGCTAGCAGTGGTGTGGTAAATCTGGGACCCACATCCACAGCTGGTGGTACTGCAAAATGGTATAGTACTTTCCCAAAAAGTTGAGAATAGAAATAGCATACGATCCAGCAATCTCTTTACCCGGTACACACACCCATGTTCATCACAACACAACTTACAATTAAAGATGAGACAACCTCACTGCCTGTCAATGGATGAAAAGGTAAAAAAAATTAGTACAGTACCTCCAGAGTGGTAAGCTATGTAGCGAATCGTGGTGAATCTGCAAAACACCTCCTAACATGAATGAACCTGGAGGATATTATGCCGAGTGAAATTTATCAATATTATACGGCATGAGTATTGTTAAAAAGTGAAGAAAAGGTTTTCACACTAAAAGGAACATTTTTGGATGTCTGCTAGGGGTGGGAGGGTAGGCTATTCACCAGAAGTTAACTTGGGTGAAGGAAAAGGCAGTATAAAATAAGGGGAGGGGGGAGTTGAGAGGGAAATAATGGAGGTGAGGGAAGTCAATAGAAGCACAAAAGTTAATGGTAAAAGAAATAAATGTTATATGCACAATTCTGCCATCATGGTGGTCTACAAGTAGATGTCCAGATAGACACACGGGCTAACCCATGGTGGGAGGGGTATGGGAGTCAGTATACCCACAAATAGAAGCAGGTTTTATAGAGGATATTTATACATGGCTATGCTTTGCCACAGCTATAGCCAAGAATGTAGCGATGAAAACAGAGAAGCATTATGAAAACTTCCTCCACAAAACCAAACACCTTAAAGGAATAAGTTCCTGGGATGGAGGAGTCAGAACCACGTACTGAAGAAGACCACATGGACCATAGTATTGAGGAATATCGAGATCCATCGGTATAACATACTGTCACATATCAAACTTGAGTAAGCAGCAACTGGGGTCTGACAAGCTGGTGAACAGTCATTGAGGGTACCACTCTTAGCCTCCCCCCTGTGTGGATGAAAGAAGAATGATACAATTTGAAGACACGTGGCAACACGTAGCCCAGTGAACTAATGGACTACATGAATACCCACCTCCATCATGCTGAGACCTGAAAACTTGGATGATGTGCATGGTCACTGGGAACAGTACTGAGGTACCAGCACCTTAGAAAAATCAACCATTTGATATCCAAAGGGCAGAATTTACCTAAAGACAATGTTCAGAAGGGCTGGGGAAAAAGCAGCGCTGGAAATGGCAAACACAGGAGGAAGTGGGGTAGGTGCTATTCCTATTGAGGGGGCATCAGTGGATGGGATGAAACAAAATGTGTAGGGACTGTTGAATAGCAAAGTTATTTTTTCTATTAACCTTCACTCAATTCATAATCTGAGGCTTTAATAAAAAGAGCAAAGCAAGAAACCCCAACCTGGTGCCTGAAAAGTATCCTCCACAATCCAGGCAAATACTGATGCAATAAAAACAGCACACAGACACTGGATACATTGCCTGAGCGCAGGTATTTTAAACTAATTTAACTATTTTGAACTAATATTAAAAGAAAATGACCACCACCACCACCACCCCGCAAAAGAAAAATGTTTCAAATCAATAACTTATCTTTACATTGAGAAAAGAAAGAATAAATTAAGCTCAATTCAATCAGGAGTGAAACAAATGTTTCATTAGGGTTACATGAACTAAAGACTAGAAACACAATAGAGAGAAATTACAGAACTAAAAATGGGCTCTTTAAAAAGATTAGTAAAATGGGCAAACCTTTGGTTAGACTAGCAAAGAAAACAAAATGAAAATTTAAAAAGAAATAAATGTGGGAACATTACTACTAATCATCAGAAATAAAAAGGATTAAAAGATAATTTGATAAACAACTGTATAGCAACAAATTAGATAATGTTCTGCTGCTGTTCATGAGATGTTTCAGTATTTGAAAGTGGTTCAATGTTATTTATAAGGTTTACAGTCATTCACTCCATGAGAGTAAAGAACTTATTCCTTCTTCATGATCTATTCTTAATCTGGAAGCATTGCTGAAGCCTGCGATTCTACCGGTATTTGAAAATGTCAGTGACATAGCCTTCAGTATCACAGCAACACACAAGCCACCACTCTATGACAAACTGACAGGCAAGTTGTGGTAGTTAGGGATTATGTCAACTAGCCATTTCTAGCTAGGAGTGGAGTCAAATCCGTCAATCAAGTAGCAGCCTGATGACACCTCCTTGATGCCATAAGCCTTTTGGATAAGAGCAAGACCATCTTCTCTGTCTCCCTGCCTTCTTGCTTTACTGGGACTCTGTTATTGAGAGCTGTGGGTGGCCTGCCATGTTTTCACTTACTTTGGGTCCACCCAACTCTACACCTTCAGGCCTGTAGTTTTCTTGCTTCCCCGTGAACCACTCAGCATCACTAGTCTGTGGCTATGTGAGTCTGAAGAGGGACCTATGAACTTGAGTTGGACTGAGCTGGAATGCCTTCTTGATATATAATTTACATCATGAAATAAATTTATTTCTTTCGACATAGGTGAATGTCACTAGATTTGATTCTTTAGACAACCTGGCTTAAGCATAAGTATCAGCCTACATAAATTATGTAAATTGATTCATAAACTAGGGGAAATTCTAAAAGGACTTATAAAGGGGGGAATATTGTGTGATATTACTTATGTGAACTATCTAGAATAAGTAAATGTTTAAAAAGAGAAGCAGATGATTAGTAATTATAAGCTGGGAAAGACAAGAATGGTAAGTTATTAATTAGTAGTTATAGAGTTCGTGTTTGATATGATGAAAATATATTAGAAATGAATATTGTCATAGTGGCACCAAAAATAAAACATGAGAGGCTAGTCTTATACATCCAACAAATAAAAAATAACCTTACTAATTCATCTCCCAAACATGTGACCATTGACTCAATTCCAACTCCTGGAGCCCCAAGTATTATAGAATATAAAATTATTTCATAGGACTTTCTTGACTGTGTTCTATACAGTAACCACAAATGAGGCTTTTCTTCCGTTAGACCACTGGATGGGTTCGAACCACCTACCTTTAGTTAGTAGACAAATGCAAACATTTGCTGCACCAAAGGATCTCTTTTATACAATGGAGTAGCCCAAAAACTCAGAATTTTTTTCAAAGCTATGTATTTAATTTTTTAACAAAAAAAAACCCTATCTACTTCAAAGTACCTTCCATTGCACTTAATACATTTGTCAGATCTGATATTCCATTCTTGGAAACATTTTTTCAAACTCATCTGTGCAGATGGCTGACAGCACCTCTCTCTCTTTGTTCTTCACCTCTGCTTTATTGTCAAATTGCTGTCTGTGTTAGTCTGGGTAAACTAGAGTGGAAAAAATCCCCAGAAATATATATGTGCATATGTGTATATATATGTGTGTGTGTATGTGTATATGTATATATATATCAGAGTTTTATATAAAGAGTTTAAGAGTTAAGAAAGTATCCCAACCCAGTGCTGTCCAAGCTCATAAATCCAACATTAGCCCATATGTCTCACACCAATCTACAAAGTCTTCCTCAATCTCACAAAACAATGATGTCGACTGCAAGAGAAAGGTAAATCAGTGAGTGTGTCAGCATCTCAGAACAGGGGTCTCCATGCAGCTGCTCCAACACCCAGAGCTGCATCTGGGTAACTCCATGTGGCTTCTTCTCAGGGATAGCTGGCTAGCTGAAGCAGGAAACTGGCTAAGGCGGCTGCACCCTAGTCTGACCACCAGAAGACAAAGAGATCTGAGAACTAGAAAGGCAAGGCTCACCGAGCCATTTAGCAGTCTGCCCTTCACGTAATCACACATGTTTATTGGCCAGGTTGGCACAATAAACCGAACTATCTCACTGTCCTTTCATGTCCCTCTTTATTCACAGAAACAAAAAGAAGTCACACAAAGTGAGGTTAAGGGAAAAAGGTGTGTGGGGCAAGAGAGGCAGTTTTTGCCCTAAACTGGCACACTGAAATGGTTGTGTGAGCAAGTGCATTCTTATAGTGGCAAAACCAACCTCTATCTGCCACAAATCAGGTGCTTTTTGTCATATTCTTATGCCATCTATTCAGAACCGTTAAATAGAAAGCCCGGTTAACAGTCTGACCTAGAGAAATGAACTCCAAATGCACTATGAGTCAACATTTTTCATCTGTTTGGAAAGCTGATAGACATCCAGAACTAGATCTGTCATCAATCTACATTCCACCTTTCATGAAATGAGACAATCACTGTACACTTGAGTTTTTTCTCTAGAACTGTCCACTCACTAAGCTGTGTTCAACATCACGACTGTTTCTTGGCATCTTCCTGAACAGGAAACAAAATTTCACAGCCACCCACTGTTCTCTTAAGGTGGCCATCACAGAAAATGAGGTTCAAGTGAAACCACTTTTACAAAAAAAAATCACTGTGACCAGACTATGTTAGTGTCATTAACTCAGAGCAAATTCCTCAATTCTCGCCTAGTGGGAGAAATGCATACTATGAAAGTTCCGCCCAGCAGACCTTTCCTATGGTTGTTATTGGGGTACCCCCAGTACATCCCAAAAATGCCAAATTTAAAATGTGTGGCCTGGAGCAATATGTCTTTACCAAGATGACCCGATTCCCAATTTTCATATGTAATAACCTCCACACACATCCCACCACATTTCACCAACTCTTAGCCCTTAAGCACTATTTTCAATTTAACCCTCTCCTTCTCCTTGATTCTCTACCAATTGCTAGATTTTAAAAGACAAACACAAGACTGTATTTGAAGACTGAAGACAAATCTTTAAAATGTAAATGTGTAAAATTTCCCTGTAGGTCTCTAAACTTAGTTAGCCTACCATTCCTTTTCAGGAAAAGAAAAAATTATTCAGTGTCCCTTGGCAATTATAAATTGTCACCCATAAACCAGGACAAAGTGTAGACTCGCAGACTCGCCCATGGATAGTTTCCCTGTCCCCCAAAGGGCAGCATCATATACTTGGGGAAACACTGTTTCTGACCCCATCTCTTAACTCAAACAGAAATATATGTGGCTCAAACTTTCCAAGTAACATCTATGTTTAGTATGGGGTTGGAAAATTAATTATTTTATATTGACAGATGCATGTGGGGATATCAATTGCAGGTCAGAAGATATAATTGTCTATTCAAGACCATGAACTACTAACTCTAAGGCTAGGACAGTTAAGTAGTATCCTTATTCAAAGCACATTTTTTTACAATAAAACAAACATCAACATTATTAACACAATAGTCAACAGTCAGGCTTTCCAATTTCTCAGAAGAAATTTCCAGTTTCTCAGACGCCAGCACCACCCTGGTAACCTTTTCAAGATCAAATCTCCTGTTCCGTTCCCTGTTCTGCTCTCTCCCCACAGCACCCTGAAGAGATTGCATCAAGGACACCTGTATTGGGAGCGGTGGCCAACGTGTTTTCCATTGTGGTGGTGAGGACGGCTTCACTCTCCACCCAGTTTTGAGGAGTGTTTGGTGTGTGGCAAGAAGTCATCCCCTTGGGGAATGAAGGCATACATCGTAAATTCAAAAAGAATCAAGAACTACGCTGAAATGGCCAGGGCTCCAGGCAGAGTCCTTTTCTGCGTCTGGGTGAAGGAAGAGGATGGAAAGGTACCAGTAGAGCAACAGGTTGGCCTGGTGCTATTCTGGTCTCCACTTCATTGCTGGTAGGTGTCTTCTCTGGCAGCTGCACAACTTTATAGGGGTGAGGAAAGGGCTGCTGAACAAACACCTCTTTTTGAAGCCATAGTTTTTGCTTTCATAGAAAAGATTGGTCTTAGAACTCCCCAGATTGACAATCTTTGGACAATCACCTCTATCCTTCTCCTGGATGGTGCATTCCTTACAGCAATAGGCATCTGAGACTCCAGGACCTCCAAAGATCATACAGTGGCCCTGGTAGGAGCCATAGCTACACTAATCACATATGTGCACCAGGGTACAGGGACACACCCAGGAGTCACAGATCAAACACTTGCCATCACATTTTTCACACAGTCTTGCGAAGGCAACACCAGCTTGCTTGTAGTAAGAGATCAAAGGTGGATGGTGTCTCGAAGCACATTTTTTTAAGTTACTTTCTATGGGAAATAAATGCAGAGTACGTCACGTGATGGGGTTATAGGTTCTAGTTTCTCTCTAAAAACCATATAATAAATGTAATTTAGGAAGGCATGTAGGTTTACATACTGTTTGCTGTTTCTAAATTAATATCAACCTATGAACCTGAATGCAAGTGCCTTAATTGGTTGTGGGAAAATGATTACAGAAACAAATATGTCCATTATGGCTTAGAAGCGCATGATATCTTATTCCAAAACACCAGCAAGTAATGAGAGGTATTTAATTTAAATAAGTAATTAGAAGTAGAAGTCAATTGATATATGGTCTACCATTCCACTCCCCTTTTCCTTTGTGATTTAAAAACCTTGGAGGTAAATTTCATCACCGCTCTAATAAATACTCATGGCATTAAAATTTTTATAGTTACGAATTTTAAACTACTTAAAATGTCAAATGTTTTCAGGCTTCACTCACTTTTCCAATTATTACATTGGAATGACTCATTAACTGTAACATAAACAGTCTCGTTGTTACCTCCTGTTATGCCATTTCCCCATTTTTATTACCAGAGTACCATTTTGCTATGAACCATGGTAAAATCCATTGGAAGAAGGGGGTGGGAGGGAAATACTCTTTCTCTTTAGAATACCAGTTCTCGGTAGCTGAAAAGAAGCAGTAATGATCATTGGTTAAAGATTTTGCACATCTATCATTTACCATTACCAAGGACTGTCATCTGACTGAGAAAGAAACTTATCTTTGCTTGATCAATTGCTTATCAGATTGGGGCTTTACCAATAGACCAATTATTCTCTTTCACATACACTTAAGAAAGTATATCATCATAAATAAAAGGAAATCCAGTTCCAATAGCCAATTAAGTAAAGACATAGATGGTGCCTGGTGGTGCAGTGGGTTAAGTGGGCAAGATCAGTAGTTCAAACCTCCCAGCTGCTCTGAGGAAGAAAGACGAGGCCATCTGCTCCTATAAAGATTTGAAGTCCTGTAAACACTAGGGAGCAGGTGCATTCTGCCCTATGGAGCTGAATGACCATGGATTTGTACATACAGACATATGTGCTTACGTCCATAATTGAACCGATCACATTTCACCAAAAACATCATAAATAAACTCACAATGACCTCTTTGTTATTTAGAAATGCAACTCATTTTAACTTAAGAGTGATGAGTAAACTCTCATGTTTCACAAATTTGTTTAAATCCTTTTATTGGGGGCTCAGACAACTCTTAGCACAATCCATACATAAGTCCATAATGTGGCAAGAACATTTGCATATCCACTACCCTCACCTTTCTCCTAACATGTGCTTTCTATCTAAGCCCTTGGCATCAGCTCCTGATTTTTCCCCCTCCCTCCTGGCAACACCCACTCTCATAAGCCATCGATGATTTATAAATTATTATTACTTTGTCATATCTTACACTATCTGACGTCTCCCTTCACCCACTTTCCCATTGTCCATACCTCAGGGAGGAGGTTATATGTGGATCTTTATAATTGGTTCCCCCTTTCTACTCCACCTTCCCTCCACTATACTGGTATTATAACTCTCATCTCTGGTCCTGAAGGGATCATCTGCCCTGGATTCCCTATGGCGCTGACTCCTATCTGTGCCAGTGTATATCCTCTGGTCTAGTCAGATTTGTAAGGTAGAATTGGGATCATCATAGTGGGAAGGAGAAATCATTGAAGAACTAGAGGAAAATTGTATGCTTCATCATTGCTACACTGCACCAAACTAGTTTGTCTCCTCCCTGAGACCTCTCTCTAAAGAGAAATCCGTTACATACAATAGACTTTGGGCCCCCAGCCTGTACTCCCACTCATTTACACTAATAAGACTTTTAGTATTTTGATGCCCGATTCCTGATCCCTTTGACACCACGTGGTTTACACAGGCTGGTGTGCTTCTTTCATGTGGACTTTATTGCTTCTGACCTAGATGGTGGCTTATTTACCTTCAAGCCTATAAGACCCCAGATGCTATATCTTTTGATAGTATGGCACCATCGGCTTTCTTCATGACCATTGCATATGCATACTTTTGTGATCATGTGATCATGTGATCATGACCAGTGATCATGTCAGGAAGGCAAGCATCATGGAATGCCAGTTTAATACAACAAAGTGTTCTTTGCATTGAGGAAGTACTTGGGTAGAGACCCAATGTCCATCCACTGCCTTAATACTGAACCTATAAATATGTGCACGTAAATCTATTTCCCCTTCATCATATATAAATATTTCTACCTATATACATGCCTGTATTTACACCTCTATAAATGCCCCTTGACTCCTATTTCTTTCTTCTATTTCCTTATACTTCCCTCTTGTCCCACTATTATGCTCGGCCTTCATTTGGATTTCAGTAATTTCTCTCGGTTACCGTACCCTTGATCAATCCCTACCAGACCTCTCACACCCTCCTTGCCAGTGATTTTGGATCACTTATTGTTCTCTTGTCCCTGGGTTGATCAACACCACCTCCTTTCCCCTACCTCCCCCTCTCCCATATCCCCATCATTTTCTCCTCCAGATTGATTATCCAGTCTACCTTAACTAGATAGACCTTCAGAGATTACACTGTGTACAAAAAAAAGACATAGCAAGATGAAGCAACAAAAGAAAATGAATGTCTCACAAATTTTTAGACCTCTTCTTAAATTTAAATATCTGTAACTTAGAATGCTGAGCTTTTCTATTTTTAATAATTTTATTGGGGGATCTTACAACTATTACAACATTCCATCCATCAGTTGTATCAAGCATATTTGTACATATGTCACCATTATTTCCAAAACATTTTCTGCTTGAGCCTTTGGTATCAGTTCCTCTTTTCCCTTCCTTTCCCCACCCTTTCAGCCTCATGAATCCTTGATCAAGTGTATATTGTTACTATAATTTCATATCTTTACCCACATTTCTGTTATTCATCCCCTTGATGGGGTGGGGGGTGCTATATATCCAACCTTGTGATGGGTTCACCTTTTATCCTCTTTCCCCCTCCCTAACACCCACCTACCTTCATGATATCACCACTCTCATTACTGTTCCTGAGCAGTTTGTCTGTCTTGGATTACATGTGTCAAGGGCTCTTATCTGTACTAATGTGTATTCTCCCACCTAGCCTGATTTGTAAGGTAGAACTGCATCATGGTAGTGGAGTGAAAGAAGCATTAAGGAACTGAAGGAATGTAGAATGTTTATCTCAAGGGCAAGTAATTCTATATAATCTCATTCAACAACTTCAAACTTCTTTTAAATGAGTTTCTTCCATTATGGGCTTTCATGATTATTCATGGAAATATACTAAAGCTCAATGATTTCTGTCTGTATCTAATGTGGAGAAGGTATGTCTCTTTTTTGATATTTTTCTTGATAAAGTGTCTAAATTCACACTGAACTTAGTGCTAGATGCCACAAGTAATGATTTGCTTTTGAATATCTCTTTGCAAAAAGATATATCTAAAAATTCCAAACAGAAATACCTATTAAAACAATTATACCTGTATTCTATGAGAATTCATCCTATTTCTGCCCATCATGACCATAACTACCATATTATGGCTCATTTCACCAAAGGGATGTGGTTTATTTTAGGTGCATATCTATGGTGAGATCATCTTTGCATTCCAAAGTAATTACCTTGGAAAACAAGCATTGACTCTAGACAAATATTAAACAAGCTACTTGAGGCAAAAAATGCTGAATCAATAAAACAAACCAAAAAAATGTTTTAGGATAAACTAACTAAAACACTAAGTCATTGAAAAACCAGAACAAAGCCCCTAGATTTTAATATTTCATCAGAAATATTTACCAATTGAGCTGTCTATGGCTAGCTAGGATTAGTGTGACATAACGTTACATAAATTTCTGTCTGTTATTCTTTCTAGTGCTTTTAAGTCTGGGCCTTTCTATGAATTTTCAATCACCAAAAGAGAAAGAAAATTGTTGTTCAAAGGATAGTGAAAAGATTTCTGACAATTTATGACTAATTAGCAGCTTTAAGGTCATGAGTCATTGACTAGCAATATAAAGTTTCTAATATTCCTTACCCTGAGATAAATAACATTCAAGTTCTAACTAAACTATTGAGTTGAGAAACTGGGTATTTGTAAAGCAAAACTTATAGGATATTATAAATTTTTTCCAAGTCATGTAATACCAATGTCATTATCTCTAATCAAATAGTCAAGGTGGATTGTCTTGAACCCCATCAAAATTCTTGTTCAAATACCCAGAATAAGTCCAATTTCAGTAAGTTCTATGAGTGTCTCAGGCTATCTCTTATTTGCCAAAAGTGGTCTTTCAGCAAGAATTAGAAATCTTCATTTGACCTTAGACACTAAAACCAGATTTGTGGAAAATAAAACATTTTTTAACATATAGCCATTTTGGAAAACAACACTATCATGGAATATCAGTGGAAATAATCTACAATGTTATCTCCCATCATGTTTTTAAAACTTAAACTTAACGAGTTAAAAAAAAAGCTAAAGTAATGCATAAATGTAAATAAATTAAGCCAGTGATTAGATAGTAGAAATGAGAATTAAAGGCCATTTCAAATGAACAAGGGAATCTGCATAAAAATTAATTATACTGGCATGAGTAGGTATGAGGCACTTGTTTCATTAAGATGAATTCTCAGGGGGCTGTGTTTAAATGAAAATCTGTTTTCAATTTGTGCTAGAAAGTTTGCTGGTTTCAGAAGTTTTAGGAAGCTGGTACTCTGAAAGTCATTCGATTATTTTCCTTCGGATAATGATGGACCCCAAATGCGAGTTTCTAATCGGTACAGGCTAGAATACTTTATAGTCAAGAACGTGTAAAATACCAGCAACATTTTCATTCAAAACATCTGAGGTACAATTACTGACTTCTGGAGCTTTTTTACTCACTTATTGGACCTCTTACACTAATAGGATTATTTGAGATTGAAGGCAGCCCTCTAGCAACCAACTGCTGAAGCTTGACAAATCATCGCAAATGCCCATACCCACGGAAATAGCCAGATCTCTGAACCATAGAGCCTTAAGAAGTATATGATAAAGATACGAGGATGAGAGTTTCCTCACTTTGGACCCCAGCAATAGTGGTTTTGCCTTCAGTACCCTAACTTTATGAGTATGTATTTATGTGAAAAATGATCAAGACTGAATTTGACCATACAAGTAGCATATGACTTGCATACTATTTCAAAGTCTCATTATATCATGCACGTTATTTAAATCATCCATCAGTAAACTTTGTTCTATAGAGGAGTAGCTAGTAAATACTTAACTAGCTTCTGGAGTTTTATACATGCACTTGCATAACAAAAGGAAAGACACTGTCCACAGCATTTTTACTGACACTATTACAAATATGATAACAATGAAGCACGAATTTTCATCACATAGGTCTACAAATGAGAAGAGATGACACAAGGTTTTAACATCACTTAATTCTCGTGTGTCATGAAGAATTCATTCTTCATAAATCTCCCCCCACAACTTTAAAAAAAAAAGCAAATATATAAAAGTAGGAAGTGGATGGATGTGACCTCTTGGCCCCTCGTTTGCCAAAACTTGATTCGCTATTACATTATTATAAAATGTGTGTTACATGAACCTATTGACATCTTTTTGTTAGAGAGGTACAACAATTCAATCTAAATGCATAGATTGGCTCCAATGAAGAAAGCTTTTGTTAGAACACACATCTGTAATTAATTTGAGAAGACACATGACATGTTGGAACTGACTCAGTGGCAGTGGGTTGAGAATGTTCACTACTTAAGAATAAGCTCTAGGCATTAAGTGAAAGTCAGGTGTTTGATCTCTGTGGGACATTATCCCCTCATGAGAAATGATTAATATACAACTGGGAGGAGGGAAGATGGACCAAATGGATGAAAGTAGAGGAGTATTTCTATCAGAGAATCAAATCCATGTTTATCTTCATAGGCAAAAGTCAACCACCCACGAATTTCAAGATGCAATCATAATTTATCACCACTTTGTATTTTGGTTATCTTTAGTGGTGGAAAGGACATTCTGGGGAAATGAAGTAAACATGGAAGCTTCTAGAAATAATGCCCAGACTGAGACTTAACAATCTGAAATCAGCCCAGGTGCATTCAGCGGTGTGTTCCAGAATTCCACGCATGATCTTCTACTCAGGGAATCACCTTTCCCAATTGCTGATGTGGACATGTTCTTTAGTGTGTTCAGGATAGATATTGGGCTATCATTTATTTTAAAGATGTTATGGGTATGGGTTCCAAAGCACCCAGAAGTTCACTTCTAATTAAACCTCTCATGGGCTGTTTGGTGGGCACACAAATTCCCCCAGTCTGCTTCCGTAAATCTTAGCCTATAGTTTCCATCATATGTTCTGGAAAAGTGAAGATAAAAACAAAAGAGTAAAACTCTCCCCCACCCTTCACTCCTGACTGTTGGTACAGGTCCCTTCTTTCTTCCAGGGTTGGCCCTTGCCTCCAAAGCATCCTAATGTTCACGACCTGTGGATTCATACACATAGTTGTAGACTAAAGAGGTGCCCCCATTTCTCCATGCAAGATGCTCAAAAGCAAGTGCGGAAACCAATAACCTTCTGCGTAACTACCTGAGTGCCAAGCCCTCCTATGTGGGCCAAGCAGACGCTTTCATCAAAGGGATGCCTTGATACAATGACAAGACTGCCTTGGTCAGAACAAAGAGGAAAGGGCCTGGGACTTGCTGCTGACTTTGGAAAAGTCGGATCGGGCTCTAGTAAGCAAATAATGCCACCCATTCAACCACTTCATCTTCAAGCAGATGAGAAACAGACAGCGCCACCAACAATGAGCAAGTTCACTAGTTTAGTACACATCAATTAGATAGACACACAGACAGGCAGACAGGCAGGCAGACATAAAAGCCTTCCAATGTCAAAATCCCCTGTTCATGAATCAGGTCGACTGCCATTCGAATTAAAGGGCATCTCTTTTCTGGGCAGTCCTGGGTTTAGAGTCCTGCCCCATAAAAAGCTTTGCCATTGAAATCTTGGGCAGAAAAGATTAGCTCCTGGAGAATCAGGTATGAATAAAGAGAGAAAGTTTATGAAAGAAAGAGACCTTTAATGGTCTGTGTTTCTGTTCAGGTCTTCCTGACTTTGATATTGGTGCCCAAGTATAATGCAGTTTTTCGTTACTAGACCAGTTTTTCCAACAGAATTACTGGAGTTATTATAACACTTTAAGATGTTTGTGCTGCTAGTTTCTTATCCATGCAGTAAAGGTACCCTTACCCACACACATAGATAGCTGCTCCTCTTTAAAATAATGAAGCCTGGGAGTACTGTCTACGATGACCTGCTGCTAACAAGAGACATCCAGTGTTGAGACTTTGTTTCCTTCTGAAGAGAAAAAAAATATCCCCCAAGCAATGAGGAATAAAATAAACATAGGGAAACAAAATATTTTCCATTGTCTCTACTGGAAAACAATCACATTGCCCATGTAATAATAAGAAGAAATTACTAGATGCAACTTTCACTCAAAAGAAACCAACAACCAAAAGAAGAGTGATCTGTCTTTTTCTGATCCTGGATGTCTAAGTCAACAAAAACACCAACTTTGATCTCTAAATAAACCTACTGATTTAACATCTTACTGCTTCTTTAAGTTTTTTTTTTTTTCGGTTTGGTTTGGTTTTTTGAGCATGTAGCAGAGGCCTAAGCTTAACTTTCGGTACAAACCAAAGCTGAAAGGATAGAGAAAGGATTGAAATCTTAGGTGTCACCCAGAGGCCTGAGTTAAGCAGACATGAATATGGTACTCTCCCCAGTTCCTTGCAGCAGCTGCCCACAAGAGATGTGTGACAAAAGGGGCCTGCTATTCATCTCCCTGCCTCTTGTGCTTGCTGTAGAACTTCACGAAAATGAAACAAACAGAAACAATCACTAGTCCAACTAACCCTGATCAATATATTGCAAACCCAACCACAGGCAGTAAGTACATCGGGCAGAAAGGACTGCTGTTCTTCTTGGGAAGGAAGGAGGTCTGCTGGTGATGTGCTTTGTATCGTAAGGGTGACCTCTAGTGCCTTCCTACTTCGTTGAACTTCAGTAGTTGGATGAGGAATTATTTTAGCATGCTTTTTCTATAAAACTTGTGCGAGTGTCTCTCTGTGTCTGTGTGTGTGTTCGTGGCAGTGGGTGGTAACAGAGGTTTGTTACGATGTCTGTCAGATGCTACCATTAGCATGATTCACTATAGATGGGATGTTGCAAAGCTTACTGGCTCACGGGGACCTCTTACACCTCAATTAAATCCAAAATAGACAACCCAGTACGTGCAACGCCTGTGGTCAAGTTCACTGCCCTGCAGGGTGGAGGGACTTTGTGTACCAAGCCACTCCAGACATCCTTCTCCCCACATCAGAGCCCGTGAGTGGAGTCAACACTACTTCCTGGGTGTCCCTCACCTGAAAACCTGCTTGTGAATCAGTCACACAACCACCACCACCCCACACACACAAGGCTGTAGCTTGTTCTTGAAAAGCAAATGAGTTTTTTCTTTCAAAACCATAGAATTTTTAAAGTTGCACATGCAAAGCTTGGGAATCATTCATCAAAGGGGGTGGGGGAGATTTCACCTATTTAGAGATTCAAATCCAAATAAAACTTGGCAACTTTCTTTTAACCCGAATTTTTGTTTTAAGTGGATGAAGAGCCTTCCTGCAGAATTACTTTACATGACCCCCAAATTAGAAAAACTGGGACTTGGATAAAGATTGACAGTGTCAGCCAGACTAAATATTCAAAAATCCAATGACAGTTGTACACAGTTCAGAATTCAACCGTGTGAAAAGCAGACTTTGTGCAACATCACCTGAATGTTTTCCTTTTGGCTGAAAAACGCAGGCTACGGCCCCTCTTTCAAGAGTGCTCTGGGCTCATTCTCTTAATCAGGAGGCCACTGCTCCAAGGTACGGATGCCTCTCACCACTTCTGCAACTGAATTCTGCAGTGCCTGTGGAGATGAACTTGGCATCTTCCTCTTAAGCTGCAGCCAGCCAATACTCGGCCAAATGGCAAACTTCAGAAATCCAAGCTAATCCAACAGCACGCCGTGAAGCCAGCCCCTTGTTTTCCCGTTGGACACAATTCCAATACAACTCCATGCTTCCCAAAGAGGAGGAAGAGGAAGAGGGACCCAGCGCGGACTATTCCCTGGCTAAGGCGCTCCTTCCGTGCTTCATCAGAACTTGAGCTTTTTCAATGAATATGTAAAGGCTAGAGGCTTCCCTTCCTCTGGCAGGCAGGGAGAGAGAAGGGATACTTGGCACATTCTGACCAGACCCAAGAGGGAAGGTAAGTGTTAACCCGGTCCTGTTTCTGGCCGGCTAGCAAGGCGGCTTCTCTGACAGCAATGTGCTTTGCCGCAAGTCCAGTTACAAATAATCATCCTTAAACACACACGCACACACAACAGAATCAAAGTTTCGCAGGGAGTCCCCCTGCGAGTTTTCAATCCGTCCGCAGTATACTTACAGGAATTCCCAGCTAGGACCCCACTCCAGGGGTGAGTCCACAGCAGAAGTAGCGCCCGCAGGACCACCCCGGTGGCAGATCTCATGTTCACATTCACTGGACTCCCCCAGAGCTGCTGAGGGGCTCTCTGAGTGCCAGTCCTGTTCGCAGTCTCTCTCCCAGCTCCTTCTGGCTCTCCAGTACCAATCTCAATCTCTCTCTCTCTCTCTCTCTCTCTCTCTCTCTCTCTCACTCACTCACTCACACACACACTCACACACAGAGAGACACACTCTCTCTCCCTCGCTGGTGAGCACAGCCTTGCCTCCTCGCTGAAAACCACCCAGCATCTTTCCCAACCAGCATCTCCACTACCGAGGCCACGCCCACTCCTCCCAGCAGTGGTCCCTGAAATTCTCAGCAGCGCCACCACCCTCTCCTCCAAATTCCAGGCAGCACTCCGAGCTCCCACCAGTGATAAAAGCCAGACCCTGAGGCTGGGTGAGGGCAGCCTGGGGCTCCTGGGGGCTCCCTCCCCCCTCCTCGAAGGCTCCAATCATCCTTAACCCCTTCCTCCCGGCTAGAGGTGAGGGTGGGGGAAGGGACAGGGCAGCTGAGCCTCCGGATTTCTCTGGAGATCTTGCATTTTCTCAGACCGTCAACAAGCTAAGCTAATTCCTGCATATCCAGAAGGGGCAGCCAGGTAAAACGGTGTTGCGTTTCAAAACAAAGGCATAAAAATAACATCGACATAACTAAGCAGCACTGATACACTGTAGCTAAAGCTGCCTTAGGGGAAGAAGGCTCCCTGTTGTTGTTTTTCTCTGTGTATATAAAACCATCCTCTTCAACCGGGTGCCAGCATTGTATTATGGAAATTCCTAACACGGGGAACCGGTATTCTTGTTTAGCAGATATTTAAAAGCATCTGGTAGTCACCTGCAGGAAAAGAGTATTTCTTCTTTCAGTGCATCAGGAGTTTGATTCTGCAAATTAAAGGAAACGGGGCTGGTTTCTTTTGACGAATGCACCATCTTGTCATTACAGAGTAGTAGTATTATACAGTCAGAGGATCTAATAGCAATTCCTAAAAGGCTACACAATTTTAAATGATCCAATGTTACAGAAAGACCACACACACACACACACACACACACACACACACACCACACATTCACATTGGCCTTAAATAATCCAAAGATGTGCCTCAAATGGCCCAGTGAAGAGATTCTCCATTTCTCTGTCTGTCTGTGTATTATAGAGACTTGCATTTGCTGGGATACTGGCAGCTATGGCACCTGTGTTCACCCGCTAGCAGGATCAGCCATCATTTCAGTAGATCTTCCAGATTAAGACAGACTAAGAGGGACCTGGAGAGCTACTTCTAAAAACTGGCCAGTGAAAAGTTTAAGATTAGCAGCTGAACATTACCTGACCTAGTCTTATGAGACCAGCTCTCAAGTTGGAAGACACTGTACATATCCCCAGGAAGAGCTGCCTCCCTCAAAGTAGAGTTGATCTCCTTACCTTTGACAGAGGAAAGCTTTCAACACTTTCATTGCTGATAGGTACAACTCAAAATGAACAGGAATAGCTGCAAGCACTTTTTCATCGTTGGTAGATGGATGTGCCATGTATAACTCAGAACCAAAGCAAAACCTATTGGGATGGGGTCCATTCTGATTCTTAGTGACCCTATAGGACAAAGTTAAACTCCTTCTTGGGGTTTTCAAAACTCTAAGTCTTTATAGGAGCAGACAGCTTCACCTTTCTCTGCCAGAGTAACAGGCAGATTTGAATAAATGATCTTGTACTTAACAGCCCAGGGTTAATACACTACATCAGCTGGGGTCCTTTCTACAAAGTTCGGATCTCGACAAAATAGAAACTGTCAAAAATGAAATGAAATACATAGACATCAATATCCTAGGTCTTAGTAAACTGACATGGACTGGTATTGGTCATTTTTTATCAGTCGACCATCTGGTCTATTATTCCAAGCATGAGAGATTAAAGAGGGATGGCATTGCATTCATCATCAAAAGCACCAATTCAAGATCCATCCTGAAGTATAATGCTGTCACTGATAGGATACTACCTATGCACCTAAAAGGAAGACTGATTCCTGTGACCCATTCAATTTTACCCACTAACCTGAAAGATGAAATATTTTAAGATTTTTATCAAGTTTGCAATTTGAAATTGATCAAGCATGTCAGCAAGATGTAGTGATCATGACTGGTGATTAGAATGAAAGTTGGAAACAAAGAAGACTCTGTTCAGTACTTGTAAAATATAGTCTTGCTGATAGAAACAATGAGGAAAGTTGATTGACAGAATTTTGAAAGACCAACAATCATACATCAAAAGAAAGAAACAGTGGAGAAGCTCAATGTTGCAAGCCAAAACAAAGCCAAGGGCTGATGCAGAACAGATCATTCATGCTCCTATGCAAGTACAAATTGAAAGTGAAGAAAATTAAAACAAGTCCATGAGAGAAAAAGCATGACCTTCAGTTTATCCCAACTGAACAGAGAGATCATCTCAACAACAGACGTGGGCCATTGACCAGACAAGTTGTGGGATGACAACAAGGACATCAAACATGAAAAGGAAAAGGACATTAGAAAGATGGGAAGAGAAGGAAAGGCCAAAATGAAAGTCATTGGTAACTGTGAAATTTTTTCTTAAACAAAGTAACTAAACCAAATGAAAGAAATAATAAAGCGGGGAGGGTGGGGGAAGAAAGGGGAAATCCATCACAGGGATAAATCTAAAACCCCTTCCCAGGGGGACCAATAATGGAAAAGTAGGTGAGGGGTGATAGAGGACCATGTAAGATATAGAAAAAATAGTCTATACTTCTCAAGGGTTCCTGAGGGAGGGTGGGAGGGAGAGGGGGATAAATGGGGAAAGGATATCAAGGCCTCAAGTGGGAAGAGAATACTTTGAAAATGATGATGGCAGCATATATGCAAATGTACTTGACACATGGAGGAATGTATGGGTTGTGATGAGATGTAAGAGCCCCCAATAAAAGTATCAAAACCAAAGAAAGAAATTATAAAGTAATGAATGTTCCCAAGGGCAATTCAGAAAGACAAAACAAAAACATTACAATGAAATGTGCAAAGACCTGGAGTTAATTAGAAAGCCAAAAGGTGAGACACACAGCCTTTCTGAAGCTGAAAGGACTGAAGAAAAACTTCAAGTTTCAGATTGCATTAGTGAAGGATTCTATGGGGAAAATAGCAAATTATGCAGGGAACAGAAAAAGAACATGGAAGGAATATCACTGTGCAAAATATCACAGAGTCACTGTTTAAAAAGAACTAGTCTGTGTTCAACCATTTCAGGAGAAAGCATCAGACTAAAAATGATGGTACTGAGGGAAGATGTATAAGCTGCACTAGGGGCATTGGTGTTTGTGTTAGTCCGGGTAGACTAGAGAAACAAACCCATAGGAACTCTTATGTGTACAAGATAGAGCTTTTTATACGAGAAAAATTGTACATCAAGAAAACGTCCCAGCCCAATCCAGTCCAAGGCCATAAATCTGACTTTAGCCCATATGTCTGATAGCAATATTTAAGTTCTCTTCAGCCTCATGAAGCACATGCAATGATATCTGGACAATCACAGGCCAGTGGGTGCAAAGTCTTGTGTATCCAGTGGTGGTAGAAGCATCTCAACGCTAGTAAGGGTCTCTTTGTGGCTTCCTGCAGTTTCCAGGGCTCAGGGGCTATCAGCAAGTTGTCAATGTGTCATGTCAGCTGCAACATCATCCAGGGTGTGAGTGAGATAGTGTTCCCCCCTCCTCCAAGAAGGAATTACCACATTTCCCAGAATTCTCAGAAGAGAAGGTCATGTCCACACAAAGGTCTCCTATCTCTAGATTGACAGGCTAGACTCTAGCCTGACACTCTTAATCCTCAAATTGACACCAGATTAGGTGACTGTCACAGTGGTGAGAGTAAGGCTCCAAGAATTAACAGAATATGAATTTAAATGTTTCAACAAATCGATGCAATGCTGGAAGCACCATCTTCTATACCAAGAAATCCAGATGACAGCTACCTGAGTCAACTGACTGGAAGAGACTCTTATTTGCACTCATGGCAAAGAATGGCAATTCCACAGAATGTGGAACTTATGAAACAACATCATTACTATCAGACACAAGAAAGGTTAAGCTGTTGATGAAGACAATTCCAAAATAGTTACAGCACAGTTCCATTGGCGAAGAACAGCCAGAAATTCAAGCTGGCTTCAGACGATGACATGGAATTAGAGTTTCCATTGGGATTGTCAGAGAGATCTTAGCTAAAAAGAAGAGAATACCAGAAAGATGTTTGCCTGTGTCCTCTTGACTATGCAAAATATTTCACTGTATATGTAAAATTTTACAGATAGCATTACGAGAAGGAAAATTCCAGGGCACTTAACTGTATTCAAGCAAAGTCTGTACATAGACTAAGAGGCAGTCATTCAAACGGACAAGGCTCCTGGAGAGTTTCCCTCAGGAGAGGGATATATATCTGGCTCATAATCTCTCACCATATTTATTGTCTGCATGCTGAGCCATTAATCTGAAAAGCTGGATGATATGAAGAACATGGCATGAGAATCAGGGAAAGCCTCAGTAATGATCTGCGTAACGAGGATGGCACAGCTTGCTGAAAGTGAGAAGGACTTGAGCCTCTTAGTGATGAAGACCAAAGATCACAACCTCCAGTACGGGTTCTTTGAAAAGGAAAATCTACCCAACTAGATCGATAAGCAAGATCATGTTAAATGGAGAAACTGTTGACATTGTCAAGGATTTCATTTTACATGGACAACAATCAATGTCCATAGAAGCAGCAGTTTATAGTACACTGGAGAAATGTGTTGAAAAGACCTCTTTAAAATTATGAAATGCAAAGATGTCACTTTGAGTACGAAGATGTGCATTACCCAATCCATGACCCTTTCATTTGCCTCCTATGTAGGAAACATTGGGCGATGAGTATGGAAGACTAAAGAAGAATTGATATGGGCTACAAATATTAAATATTCCAAGGACTTTCAGAAAAATGAACAAATCTGTCTTGGAAGAAGTACAGCCAGAATGTTCCTAAGAAGCAAGGATGGTGAGGCTTCATATCATGTTTTTTGAACATGTTATATGAGGAATGACAAAGTCCTTAGAGAAGGAAATCATACTTGATGAAGTTGGGAGTCAATGAAAAAGAGGAAAATCCTTAATAGACTGGATTGACACTGTGGCTGCACAACAGGTTCAAGCACAGGACAGTACAGGATGTGGAAAGCATTTTGTTCAATTGTTGCTAGGTTGGGTCTAAGCCAGAACCAATTAGATGGTGTGCAACATAACACAACTGCAAAGAAAGGAATGCTCTTGAATTCAGGAGATCTTTGACTTCAGAAAACATTGTTCTAAGGCCAGATGCAAGGATTGTACTGCTTTTTGTTTGTTTGTTTGCTTTTTAGGAGGGGTATTACTGCCCTCTGGTGGGAGTGGGAAACCCAGCCTTGCTCCTGGAGAGCTGCTGCTGGATTTGAACCGCCAGCCTTGTGGGCCGCAGTCCTGCACTCAACCACTACACCACCGAGGCTCAGCCCGATTGTACTGCTTTTACAATCAAATATTAGAACATTTACATGAAGGAGTCAAGGTCACATAAAGAGAAGTGTGTCACATGAGGAGAAGTCATTTCTTTAAATATGTATCAAGATCTGTAACCGATAATGTGCTAAGTTTTATAAGGACAGGAAACCTAGGGTCCTCAAGTATTATACCCTCCCCGTGATTATAAATCACAAGCAACCTTTAGCACAAGCAGCCTTGCTCTGGAAAGAAATGAAAGGAGCAGAAATAACAGAAGCATCCTTCTGTACAACCATAGAACAAAACACATTTGTTTAGCTCTTGTCTGCAAACAGCAGAATAGGTAGTTTTGCCTTTCTTATTTTACAGATGAGAAAACAAGAACACAGAATTGAAATGATTTGACGAGGCCGTAGAGTCAGTCAGTGAAAGTGCTGAGAATTAGACTCTGGTTTTCTGCTCTCCTCCCTTGTACTCACCCAACCTCAGGTCTGAGAATTCCCCTCCCTGTTGCCAGTGAATGACACGGAAACCCCAAGACCCCAGACAAAAGCAGCAGTCAAAAAAGCAGGTCATTGTTTCAGTGCCCACTGTGTGTTCTTAGATCTCTATAGCTGAGGCGAAATGGAAGCAGAGAGAAACCAGCGGTTGAGATCAAGTAATTGATAGAGGCAATTAAATTTTATTGAGCACAGACTACGCGCAACAAACAAACCCGTAAGAAAAATATCGAAGATGTAAAGAGACAGGGCGTCCTGATGATGCGTCCAAAGTAAGCTCATCCCAAATATCACCTTCCTTGTACTAAGGAACCTCTTGACTATACTTCCCCCAGGACTATTTGTTTCTTCTGCTGGAAGGTGGTGATATATTCCATGTCATCAGCCAACACCGCATTATAAATGTGTCCCTTCTCCTCCAGTTTTATTCTATTGCGGTCCCACATTCTCATGCATGGGAGCTGATCTTAAAAAAAAAAAAAAAAAAAAGACCATCCTCTGGGTTGGGTGCACTTGAGTCAGCAAAGTGACATCTTTGATCTTTAAGATGTTAAAGAACTCCTTGACCCACGTTTTCCCAATGCAATACATCTCGTTTGATTTCTTGACTGCTGCTATGTCTCTACTTCTTTGGATAAGGACACCAGCAATATTGGATTGGAGTCCACCCTAATCCAGTATGACCTCGTGTTAGCTTAAATGATAGTTATCTTCAAAGATACTCCTTCCAAAGTCTTATTATCAAGTACTCGGGGTTAGTATTTCAACACACCTTTTCTGTCCAAGATAATTCAGCACAGCAAGCAAACCTGAGTGCCTCTGGGCAAGGGGCTGACTTGTGGAGTAGGGTGCTCTGGGCACTTAATTATGGGGAGCGAGGCTGGCTGCACCACAGAGCTAGAGCTGAGGGCCTTTGGAGTGTAGTTTATGACAGGGCTGCCTGCATTTTGGAATTCACTGGCAGCCCTAAATGAACTTTGCAATATTACACAAGCAAGGTGGAGGCCAATTGGTCGTGTGGCTGAAAGGCCAAACATCAGAGAGAGGGCTGGCTGCAGACACAACTGAGAAGAGTCTATCCTGTGGGGAGAATTTTCTCTTGAGTATCTGTAACCTATTACCATCCTTAGTAAACCCTGCCATCCTGCGTTGTCTGCGAGCTGTGTGGTCACTGACATGCATTCTCTAACTCAGCGGAAAAGTGGAGGCTAAGGAAGACCGAAACAGAATGGATGGATGTGAAGCAGGGTGCTGTGGAAGAACGCCGAAAGTTCCACGGACTGCCCACAGAACAGACAGGTCTGTCTTGGAGAAGGACAGACAGAGTACTTCTGAGAAGTGAGGGTGGCGGGACTTCATCTGGTGTGCTTTGGACATGTTATCAGGAGACAGCAGTCTCGGGGAAAGAATCACATGCCCAATGAAGCAGACGGGTAGCAACAGACAGCTGGATGGACACAGTGGCTGTGACAAAGGGCTCAAACATAGCAATCGTGAGGAAGCCTTGGGCCACGGTAATGTCCCCTCTATTGTCTGTAGGGTCCTCATGAGCCAGAGCTGATTCAATACCACCTCAAAGGAATTGTGGGAAGGGGCTTTGGGTGTCAGAATTGGCTGGATGAAATCTGTCTGACCTCGGCCTCCTAGAAATCGGCCAATGGCGATGTGCAGTTTGATGTCCTTTCCTCCTCGCATAGCTGGAGAAGGGCAGGCCTCACCTCTGCAGCATAATCAGAATAGATAGAATGTACTGTTGTACACGTATGAGGGGGCCAGGATTTGCTGAAAAGGGATTTTTAAATCAAATCAAAGTGTTGGAATTTGTAAAAGGTGGACTCTCTTAAACTCCAGCAGGAGGAGTTGGTTTTACAGTCGTTAAAATGCTGGCTGCTGACTGGATGATCTGCACTTTCATCCCAAGGGCCACTCGGAGGAAGAACGATGTGACAGTGTGCTTCCAGGAAGATTCCAACTCACTGCTATCGAGTCCATGCTGATGCAGAGTGACTCCCAGTGGTTTTGCAAAACAGCAACTGTTTATGGGAAAACAAAGTCCAGTCTTTCTCCCTCGGAGATGCTGGTGGTTTCAAACTCCCAACCATGTGGATCACAGTCCAACTGATTACCACTATAATAACACCAGTGCTCCTTCCATGAAGTCCACAGCCATGAAAACTCTCAGGCCCATTCCACTCTGTCTTAAAGAGTCACTATCAGTTAAACTCTAAAAGAAGCAATTCGGGGGTGGGGGTGGGTGGCAGCAAAAGCAGTTTCCCAAAGACATTTGAACTGATTTCAAAGTGTTTTCTAAGCTGTAGCTATTAAATATGCACTCATAGTCATAGGCATTGTTTGTCAAGGTCGAATTTGAACCCTTGAGGGGTTAAACTCTAATTAACGGTATTTACAGTTATTTTCTATGGTGACTTTCAGTTAAGCGTTTTGACATTCTGTAATACCAGTCCATTTTTCATAAGTGAATTTTATAGGGTTCATCTCTTTTGTTTCTCTTTATCAGTATCATTACAAATCGTGTAAGTGATGACTTTGATAATAGCACATGCGCAAGTTTTGCAACTTTACAAATGCCCAGAGCTCTACAAATCTATCTGTTCACATCTCGCCTGCTACAACTTTTCATGCTACAGGTTTAATTGGCAAATAAAGATAAAAATTACAAGCAACACAGGATGGACTCTTCGGGAAAACAGTAAAAACAGAAAATATGCCTGTTTCTTAATGCTGCACTGCACTTTTACTTCCTTGCTTTTCTTTAATGTTGTGATTCATGGGTACCTAGAACAGCATCACACGGATATGGAGAGATGCATCTAATGACAGATTTAGATAGATACACTGTGCATATTTGTATAAGGGACGCTGGTGGTGCAGTGGGTTAAGTGTTTGACTGCTAGCTGTGAATTCAGCATTTCCAAACTGCCAGTCGCTCCACTGGAGAAAGAATCCCATAAAGTTACTGTCTTGGAAAGCCCCTGGGGGAAGTTCTGTCTTACAGGGTCCCCATGATTCAGAACCAACTCAATGACAAGTCAAGTGTCCCAGGGTGAGTCTTTAATGACTTGACTTATTTTACCTTCCTTTAAATTTTAAATTTAGAAAATTTTCGATTTCCCGCCAAATATACCTTGTTGGGTACCGGATAGTTTGGTGTTTCCAAACTTCCTTGAGAATGTAACTGTTTTGAGATACCATACTGTGATCCTGGTAGGTTCTTCTTCTCTGACTTTTTTTGGTAGGTATTGAGTAAATCTCATTCAATAGCTAATCATTCCCCATTAATGAGGCCAAACATTCCTGATTATTCAATCTGATGTCCTGTGGATTGTTTGTCTGGCTGTTCAGAATCGCTAGCAGTCCTGGTCCCATAAGAGTACCAAAAGTTCTTCCCTCTATTGCTTGACTAGTTAGTATTGAGTAGTTTCCTCACACTTGTGTGCTGATTAGAACTCACCTGAAGGAACCTAGTCACCATCACCACCTACAGTGGAGTCTTTCCCTCTGACACTCTTTCCTGAGAACTCCAGTTACCTCTGTCTCCTCAAACTCGCAGCTCCTTCTCAACTCAAGGAAGGTGTTCTCTCTCTCTCTCTCTCTCTCTCTCTCTCTCTCTCTCTCTCTCTCTCTCTCTCGTAGTTCTCTAGAGACTGGAAAAACAAGATTAAAGTGAGATTTGAGGAGTTCAATGCAAACCTTTAACACAATTGGGTTGTTGTAAATAATAAATATAATTCAACAACACACATAATTCTTTAAACAAAAATCATACTAAAAATTCAAATACCCGAAGAGGGTGCCATTGTCTGGGGTTCAGTGTCAACTGAACCTAATGAATTGTAGCTATTTTCCAGGGAAGTGACCAAGAAGTTGGGAAGGGGACTGAGCTGATTCAAGAGCAGAAGGGCAGCACAAAAGAAGAAAATCCTTCATGGGGTAGATGGACGCAATGACTGCACCACTGGACTCAACCATACAGTTCAAGGATAATGCAGGACCTGGTGTTTCGTTCTGTCTTTTGTAGGATTGGTATGAGTCAGAATCAATTCTATGGCATCTAACGACAGTCTACTCTAGAGGGAATCAGTTGAGTACAGCGTTCAGAGTGTCCCTTCTTCTGGAGAAAAAGTTTATTCCAGTAGGGATGCATTGTGTTAGAAAATGTCATGCTTAGGTTTGCAACATCTTTGTAGTGGGTTGATTTAAACAAACAGGAGCATTGTTACCGTAGAACACAAAATGTTCTAGATCAGGACTTTGAAATTTTGTTTTCTCTACATCTGTCTTACCAGCATTTATGTCCTAGAACTCCAGGCTGCCTCATGGAAAATTTCCATGCCTCAGAATAATGAAGCTAAAACAATTCTGGCCTCTGGCAGGTCCAAGGAAATAAAATCCACCCACTACCTAAAGCTGTAGATCCACCACAGACAGCAAGTTTCATGCCTGGCAGCCCAGTGGGCCTGGGAATGCCTTCTGGGAGCGATTTTACAACTCCCAGGTAGAAAACTACTGTTGTAGAGAATGAGAATAGCTGGGTTAATCTGCAAGAAGTAATACCGGTCATTACTTCTGCAAACACAGCGAGGATGCCATCTTGATGGTAACAGAGAAAGTGCTACTTATTTTCTTAGAGAAGCCAGTTCTCTTACTGTGTGCATTGTCTTAGGAGGGTCAGTTCTATAGTACATGCAGACACACGGCATTTTGTCTAGATCTGCTGTCAAACACAGGCCAACTTTGGAGTGTTGGTAAGGTTGTGTGGCAACATGACTGGGCCATAATCTCACTGGGTTTCCAATCAATAGGTTGGTAATTTGAACCCACAGACCATTCCATGGGAGAGTCTGCTTCCATAACAATTACAGCCTTACAAAGTCTATGGGGCAGTTCTACTTTGTACTAAAGAGTCTCTGTGTGTGGGAGTCATACAACAACAGTGGTTTGGGTGGATGTATTGCCTGCCTATCCTGGGAGAAATTATCCCCTGCATCTTGTGAGTCAGATGCCTGCCTTCTGATCTGCCAACCTTGGATTTATTTACCTCGAAGACAGTAGCCAGCCATCTGACCTGCCAACATTGCATTCATCTTCCCCTGAAGCTATGTAGGTCATGAGAAGCCTCTAGCCTGACACCTGACCCAAGAACTTGGAATTTGCCCACTTCTACAACCAAGTAAGCCATTCCCTTGGGACACATCTCTCTACCTACATAAACTTCACTGGTTTTCCTTCTCTAGCACAACCAGCCTAAAGCACTTGGACATGTTGTAGATTCCATTCCAGACTACCACAATAAAGTGAACATTGCAATAAAGAGTGACACAACTTTTTTGGAATCCCTATGCATAGAAAAATTATCTTCACACTATACTATCACCTATCAAGAGTGGAAAAGCATTCTGAAAAAGGTAAAAAAATTACTCGAATGTAACAAAGGACATGAAATGATCACATGCTGTTGTGAACATGTTGCCCGTAGATTTTGCTAGATACAGGGTGACCCAAACCTTCAATTTGTCAAAATGCATTATCAACAAAGAGCCATTAAATGACAGGCAGTAAAGCATGCCTGCATAGTAAGGTATGTCTGTACAGTAAGCACTAGTTACATTAAAATGAAACTCAGTTGTTCAGGCACATTAATCCCCTTGCAAGTGCTTATACCTCCATGTCACCCATGGCTACCATATTGGATACTACAGTTTCATGAAAGCCCAGAGCTCTACTGGACAGTGATGTTCTCATTGGTTGTAGACGCTTATAGAATTTTCCAAGACTTCAGTACCTACTTTTACTCTCAGGAGCATTAAAGAAGCAAATTTTGTACTGAAAACACACACATTTAAGATTTCCAATTATAAAATCTCAAAGAAGAAAAGAAACAATGTTTTGGTGCTCTTTATGAATACAGAATAAACTCAGATGAAATAATCCCCCAGATCAGGGGTTGGCAAACTGTGACTCGCGAAATGTATGCAGCTCTTCCAGTGTGAACATGTACAGCTTTGCAATAACATTGAAAACATTTAAAAGTTATTATTTCAGATCATGGTGATTTCATTTGTTTGGAAAAAAACAAATGCAAGGCTCTTTAGTGATTTTAAAGTTGTTAGGAGGGACAGGATAGGTTCTTTGGTCTCAAGAGTTTGCCAACCTCTGCCCTAGACCCTTCACAAGTAATATTGCGGAGGTGTCATACCCATGTGATAATTGATGGAGAAAGGTTACATGCAGATAACTTTCTATAGCAGCCTTCGAAGAGAAACCAGTATGCAGGATCTGCTTCAGATTTCAACACAGAGTGAGAAACAAAAGAAACACCAGGCCAAGTCAGAAGATAGAATTCATTGTACTCAAGAATCAGAGAATATCATGGTCCAGGAAATTGCCAAGGTGGTGCCCATGGGTTAGATGCACTGGAGAAAGATAAGGCCATCTCCTCTTCAAAAGACTTTCCATTTTCGAAAGCATAGAAAGGTTCACTATGAGCCAGAACTGACTTGGTGGCAATGGGTTGGGTGTGTAACTCAGGGGGAATGGTAAAAGAACACAGCTGCCAACCCGAAGATTCATGGTTCAAATCCAGTAGCCACTCCATGGGAGAAAGATGGGACAGTTTGCTTCCCTAACAATCATATCCTTGGAAACTGATAGGGTAGTTCCAGTATGCCCCATAAGGTCACTTTGAGCAGAGTCCCCTGGACAGTAGTGGGTTTTGGGTTGTCCAGGGGAATGAAGTGCTGAAGGGAATGAGACCAAGAACCAGAACTTTACTTTTCCTCTCTTGTCACCCAGTAGAACCAGTCATCAAATTTCTCTACTTATGTCTGCTTTCTGGGTTAGCTGAGAATGTGGCATGGGAATAATCTATGTTAAGATGTATACCTCAGGGCCTACACCACTGGTGAATCCTGTCTTTATTCATATAAAAATCCCAATAGTGGATGCTTTTCAAAAGCAGCCTGATAATCATAACTATCACTGCTTTGTATGTCACTAAGTATTTAGTCCAGACCAAGCATTCAATAAACTTAGCCTCAGAAGTTAAAGTGTATTTGCCAGGGAGCAGTGTGGTTGAATTTAGTTCGACCCTTCTCAGTTAGTTACCTGCTAGATTTTAGGATGCTGCTAAAGAAGATCAATTTTACACACACACACACACACAAGCTTAGATCATTGAAGTTCATTATATTCATGCTCTCATAACTCCAAATTAACCAAAAAATGGTGTTTTCAAATAACTAACATATGTACTCGCATATAAGCCAAGTTTTTCAGCACATTGTAATGCAGTTTTTGTGGTAACATTGGTTGCCTCGGCTGATATTCAGGTCAGTTTATACTGGAATATATACGACACTTTTGTAAACTCCTTCTACTCCACTGAATGATTGAGTTGAATTAAGAAATTTTCCTTAAAAAGGACCCCTGTTCATATATTATTGAGCATGAACTGTCAGATTAAGATTTTTACGGAATTTCTTTTATGTGATTGAGATCTCTCACAAAAATCTGGCCAATCAGGTATCGGAGTTTAAATTCTAGTTTGCAGGAAGCTGTGGATGATAGGCGAAGTCCAGAATCCATTTGCAGTTTCCCCACATGGACTAAGCCTCTGGTGAATTGCCTCTGACCAAAGTGCACGGAATGAGTAGCTTTGCTACCAGAGAACATTGTAAAGTCTATTTTGGCACATAGAGTTTGGTTAAAAATAGAATGCCTTATCCTTTGATCTCCCTTTTGGCCCATTTTAAAGTTGTTTCATTTTTAATATTTTCTGCTTTCTTTTGCATTGAGGTTTTTCTATGTTATGCCTAATCACTGTTGCTGGGGTCTCTCTTTCTGTTTGTGTTTTGTATGATTTTCTGCATATGACATCCAGGGGAGGTAAATCTATAGAGATGATAATTGGACTAATAAGTAACTAGGGGCATGGCAGGAAAGGTTGGAGAAGATGGGAGCTAACAACAATGAATACGAGAAAAAAGAAAGTGTTCTGAAGTTGATAGTGGTGATGATTTTAAACTCTTCTGAATAGGATTGAGCTATTAAATAGTATGATATGCAAACTTTTGCCAATAAACTTTTTTTTCATAAGTGGTATTCTTTGGCTGTTTTGAGATCAGTACAGAGACATTAGGAAAAATGTGTATGCAATTCATAATGCACATAGCAGAATCCTAACATGGCATGTAGATAAAATTCTTTTCTGAATTTTCAGCTTTAAATTTGGAGGAAAAGGTTTTTGTTTTTATTATTAATAATTCATTATATTGGGGGCTGTTACATATATTCTAATACCACACATACATTATATTACATGGATATATACAAATACTGCTATCAACAATTTCAAAACATTATCTTTCTTCTTGAACCCCTTGATATCAGTTCTTCTTTTTTTCCCTCCTTCCCCTGCCCTGCCACCATCATGAAGCCTTAATATACAATGTAATATTATTATACATACCTTAT
Source organism: Nesogale talazaci (assembly GCA_004026705.1). Classification (NCBI taxonomy): domain Eukaryota; kingdom Metazoa; phylum Chordata; class Mammalia; order Afrosoricida; family Tenrecidae; genus Nesogale; species Nesogale talazaci. Next base: position 159,289 of record PVJH01002146.1, read on the forward strand.
ACTGCCCCCTTCTATCCCTTCACCAACAATCCTGGAATTTGTCTTCCTTGAGTGGGTTATTTTGCCATCATTGCTATCTGTTTCCCCTTCCCCTACCTTCCTGAAGTCTTTACTCCTGTTACTAAGGAGTTTGTCTATCCTTAATTCTGTACTTTGAAAGATCTCATCTATATTTACACGTTTGCCAGACTAGCTGGATGTGCACGAGTTAGGACTGAAATCCTAATAGCGGGGTAAGGCAGGATTAAGGACCTAGAGAAGCGTTGTGTGTTTTGTTGGTGCTAACCTGTCACTTAAAACTATTTGCTCAACCAGTCCATTCCTTCTCCCTTTCAGAAAGAGAGGTTAACACCACAAGCAAAGATTAATTCACTAATGGGATGCTACCCCCAAAATAGGAGATCAGGGCTGAGCACTGGTGGCGTAATGGTTGTGCGCGGGACTGCGGCCCACAGGGTTGGAGGTTCAAATCCAGCAGCAAGGCTGGGTCTCCTACTCCCACCACCAGAGAGCAGTGAGACCCAACAAACAAAACAAAACAAAACTGGAGATCAGCTATAAAAAAATAGATTTGCTAACTACACATTTGTTTATTGTTTTCTAGGAAGAGGGGTATTAGCTTTTCAAAGAGAGCTTATGAAAATATCTTGCAACTCTTTTAAAATTATTAAAATGTGGCAAAACCAAAGCAAGATTTGTGTTTCAGTCCATTGGGCTCTGCAGCAGCATCTAAACACCAGTGACTGAAAGCAACCAGGATTGCTTGTTTCTCTTGGAGTCCCAGGTTGACCTCTCTTGTGCTTGGCAGTTGATTCTGGGTACCCATCTGAGCATCCCTATTCTTTTCCATGCTGTTGGGCTGGCTTCCTTTTATGCTGATCTCAGGGTTTCCTCAGGATGACATAAGAGGTCTAGGCATCAAGAGGTCTAGGCTTTGGAGGTCACTCAAAGTTGCATCAATCACATTCCACCTATCACAGCTAGCTGCCAGTCCAGTCTAGAACTAGAGGGGTGGGGGGATTGATTCCACTTCAGAAGGGGAGCAGTAGCACCACACTGCACAGAGGATTCCGAACCAGGATGGGGAGAATGTGTGGCCACCAAACAACCTAAGTCATGCTGCATCTTCTTTTTCTTTATCTTGGCTTTATTTTTCTGACAACACCATGTAACAGCATGACAAGACATCATCCACATTGTCCTTGTCTTGACCAACACTCATACAAGTAGGAAATTTTGCAAGAATATTAGGGCTAGGGGATGGGGGAAGCTTCATTCATTTTTCTAAAGGTCCTTTTATAATCTTTTGACATTGAAAGTAGTGTCTTCTGAAACTGGGAATATAGTTACATGCAGGGATTATCAATTTGTTTCCCTGTCTTCCCTAACTTCTGAGAATGCAGCAAGGAATTGGCTTGTGCAGCCAGGGATTGGCTCAGTGGGAGTAACAGCTAAATTCCACTGAGATTGCACTTTGTAGCAAAAGAACACATTTGCAGTGAAGATGCCTTCCCTCTGAGGAATATACTAGAATATTTGGCATTAGCTTTTTCTTCCTGAATTGCTTCTAAAAGCATTCTTCTGTCCAGAATGACAAAAAAAATCCCCCAAGTCACTGGATCAGGGCTAGAAACTGCTGTGGGATTTAGACCACCAGAAAGATGTGACTTTGAACCAGGATTAGCTATAAACACTATAATCTTGATAGCTTTAGCTGTAAAATAAGATCTGAATGGGTAATTGCTAGTGATTCTTTGATTCTGATAAGGAAAGATGCTGTGAAAATGTGTCTGAAAAGATGTTTGAGTCCATGTGCATTACAAAAGTCTGTTCCAATTTATTCTACATACTTAACAATTTATAAATTATCAAGGGTTTGTGAGGGAGGGGGAGCAAAGTGGGAGGATAAAAAATGCGGAGCTGGTACCAAGGACTTAAGTAGAAAGCAAATGTTTTGAGAATGAAGATGGCAACAAATGCATAAACGTGCTTGACACGATGGATGGGTGGATGGTGATGAGTAGTACAAGCCTCCAATAAAATGACTAAAAATAATTTTTAAGTAGAAACAAACAATATCAGTATAATTTTCTATAATGGTGTAGATTATCTACCATCAGTTAGTTCAACCTGGAGAACCACCCTCTGTCTTGAGCTACCTTCTTATTTTTAAATGGGAGCTACAAAAACATGATAAGGGAACACGATTGTATAAATTAAAGGCACTGGTCTTAGACAACCACACTGCGAAAGTGTGGTCAGGAACAAACGTCGTCTCAATTTTCACGCACTACATACCAGGTTGCAAACATACGACTTACACATAACTCATCATTCCTGTAAGGTGTGACAGGGTGGGTTCTATCTCATAGGGACCCTACGTGCAACAGAACAAAACCCTGCCCAGTCCTGTGCCATCCTAAAGAGAGACCATCGGGTCCACGATGGGATGATGGTCCAGCCCATTACTTCAGCCATGGTATCCAATCCATGTCATTGAGAGTCTTCCACTTTGGGGGCTGGTCCTCCACTTTAACAAAGCATAATGCCCTTTGGTAAGGACCGTCATTATGACATGCCCAGGGTACCTGAGAGGAAGCCTCACCATCTTTGCTTCTAAGAATCCTCCCAGCTGGACCTCTTCCAACACAAATTTGTTCATTCTTCTGTTGATTCATGATATGTTCAACATGATATGTTCAAGAACCAAGGCTTCGTTCTTCTTTGCTCTTCCTTAGTCAGAGTTCATCTTTCACATGTATAGGAGATGAATGAAGACATCTTAGCCTGTGTAAAGTGCTCGTTAGTATCCAAGGTGACATCTGTTTTTGTTTGTTTGTTTGTTTGTTCCCAAGGGGACATCTTTAACATTCTCAATAGGCCATTTGCAGGAGATTTGCCCCCAAACAGTAAACCCTGCTGACTCCATGAGTGTTCATTGTGAATCCAACTAAAATAACATCCTTGGCAGCGTCTCTGTTTATGATGATATTGTTCATTGGTCCAGTGGGGGAGGATTTGGTTGTGTAGAGGATTATGTGCTGGGCTGACAGCCCCGGGGTCAGCAGCTCAAAGCTACGAGCCACTCTTTGGGAGAACGATGAGGCTTTCTATCCCTGTCGAGAGTTACAGTCATGGAAACCCACAAGGGAAATTCTACCCCGTTTTATACAGTCGCCACAGGCAAGAATTGACGTGACGGCAGTGAGCTTGAGTTTTGGGTAACACGGAGGTTGAGTTCGCACTGCAAACTGTGGTCTTTAATCCGCATCACAAGTGTTTAAAGTCCTCATTGGACAGCTAATCCCAACACCAGCAATTTGAAACCTGCAGCTGCTCTACAGGAGAGGGACGGGGGTGGGCTTTCTATTCCTATAAAGAATGGTTCTCAGGAGCTCACTGGGGCAGTTCTACCCTGCCTGCTATGAGCTGGCACCAATTTCGATGGCAGTGAGTTTGGTCGGGGTTTTCACTCTGAGCAAGCCAAGTGGGTGTTAGCTGCAGGTATGGACAAGCCCTACTTGCTCCCCCGTGGGATGTCAACTTGTCCTCCCTTTGCAAGAATGAAACTGACTCCGACGCGCAACACATTCTTCATCTCATCCCCAAAGTGCGTGGTAATGCAGGTAGCGTTTAAACCACTGAAACCGCTCTAAGCCTTACCTGGCACTAGAGTAAAAGAAGAACAGATCGCATAACCCTGCCTCAACTAACATACAGATACAACTTAAAGACACACTTAGGAACAAAGTGCATATGTAGTTGGGGACTACTTGTACTCTACTTTTGTGCGAAGCTATTTCAAAAGATTCCCTCCTCCCTGTCCTTTCTCTTCCAGCACGTAGGGATGGTGCAAAGACACTGACTTTAGCGTGCCTCCAGTCACCTCGTCTGCATTTTCATATTTGTATGAAGTCAGAAAAATAATTAAATGCATTTGATACTTAATGTTTTATCAGATCAGTGGATGGGATTTATCATAATTTCTGGTTCTCAATTTCTCACCATCACCCATTCATGCCTGCCTCTCTTTAATTTCATTTAGTTCCTATCAGTCTCCTAACTTTGAAAAAATAATGAACGTAAGATAATAAATACCAAGTAAGCAGCCCTAGCTATGCCTGTTTTTGAAGTTCTAAAAAGGACCACATTACAGATAGTCTGACTTTTTATTTTCATTCAGCTGAATGTCACGAAGAATTATCAATGCGAGCCTGTCGCTCTGGGTCATGCAATTCTTTCATTTTCATTGCTGTCTATTGTGTGACTATAATACAATTTATTGGACGTTAATTAGGTCATCTCTGGATTTTTTAAAATTACAGACATTGTTGCTGTGAATTTTATTCTTTATGTCTCTTGGTGAAAGGTATAAAATTTCTATGAGCAATGTAGCTCAAGATGAAATTGCTGAATGTATAAAGGTTTAGCTTTGCAAACTAAAGTGAAATTAGTTTCCAAAACGTTTGCATGGACTTAAATAGTTGTCTGAATGAGTATAAAATAGTCAGTCTATTTACATATTTTCAGTTGCTACTGCATTTACACTTTTCTTCCAATATTATCTATTGAACATACATGTTCCCTCCTTGAGACTATGCCAGCTTATGTATTTTACCCATGATTTTATTGACACAATCTTTGGGCTTTCTGTTATTCTCTTGGTCATTTTATGCAAGGTGGCTTCAAAAAATTTGTGGGAAAATTCCAGTATCTCTTAATTCCATTTGGCCATGAGCTTTCTGGTACAGATGGACAAGGGAGGTAACCCCTCCAAACCAGAATTGCACTGGGCAAAGCAGAGCTTTTGTAGTATGCATTTTTCCCACTAGTAACTTTCTCTGAGTCAGTGCATATAGTGGCATTATCTGTGAAGGTTCTTTCTGGTCACAGTAAACTTTTTCATAGAAGCAGATTCGCTCATTCCTCGTCTGCTTGTGATGGCGGATTTAAGAGAACAGCAGGTGGCTGTGCAATTTTAGTTCCTGCTTAGGAAAATTGCCACAGAAACTGTTGTGATGTTGACAACAGCTCACGAGGCATCACAACGGGGAAAACTCATATGTATGAGTGGTTTTCTCATTTGATGGATGACAAACCTTGTTCTGGATATCCACCAACTTCCCAAATGCGCAAAACTGTAGACTTGTAGTGCACTTGGCGTTCATCCCACCGGGTCAGACTGTTCATCAAGCTTTCTATTTAGAGGTTCTGAAAACATTGTGTGACAGCATGCGACAGAAAAGACCTGGTTTGTGGCAGGTGGGGGACTGGTTTTTCCATTACGCAAACGCACCTGCTCACACAACCATCTTCTTGTGCCAGTTTGGGGCAAAATCCAGCATGCCTCTCTTGCCTGATGCACCTTGTTCATCTGACCTCAGTCTGTGCAACCTGTGTTTCTTCAAATGAAGAGGGGTATTGACAGACAGCAATGTAACGTTGTAGAACAGGTGAAGAAAAAATGAGGGAGGTACTGTCAGCCATCTAAACACATGGGTTTGATATTTTTTTCTAAGAATAGACTCACAGATTTGAAAAGTATATTGAGTACAATGGAAAATACTTTGAAGGGGATAATGTTGTTTTATTTAAAATTCTTCAATCACACCTTTGGAAAAATGTTTCTGGTTTGGGGGTAACCCCTCGTGTCTCATTGATACACTATCCTAATTGCCATGGCTTTTACATCATTAGTCTCTCAATGGGAGGAGTCTGTGCGTGTGATCTCTCTCCTTCAAGCTGGCCTCTTGCCTTTCAGGACCATTGAGTTTTCACATACAGTTTAGCATCTGCTGCCACATTCCAGAAAAATTCTATAAGCATCTTATTGGGATTATCTCAAATGGATCAATCATCTTAGGGGAAATTGACATCCTCACAAAAGTAAATATTGCCATTATAAGCATGGGATTAATGCCTGGTTATTAAAATTCTTACTTAATTTATTTCATTCAAATTTACAGAAAACACTCACAACCAGACCTTGCAAATATTTTTAAGGCTTATTTATACAGCTATTAAATTTTGGTTAAAAGGGGAAATTGTTTTTGTAATTGGGTATGGTATATAGAATCTGATTCACATTTTATATTGATTCAAACTTCCTTGATAAGATCTCTTCCTTCATTATTATTTCCTAACTTATGAAATATCTACCACCCATGGTTGTAATGGAAAGAGGAATGCATACTGTCAGCATCATTTAAGAGGCATATGGCAAATATTACTTCTAACTCGTTTCCCTTTACAAAACCTCAGCATACTGTACTAGTATACTGGGGTTCCAGTAATAAGACACCTTAAATCCTATAGCTTATTTGGGTTCCTGAATATGCAGAAAATAAGTAAGAGGAGCATTTGAATAAGGAGGAGACTAGAGACTGAACTCTGATGATCTTTTTGTTTGCCACTGCTTTTATGTCGTACTAATTCTTATGTACATGGTCACATAGTGATTATGCTCTATTGGGCTAGTGCAGTAGGGAATAGATGCTTGCAAAATATTCCTTTTAAAACCAGGGAACTCACAAAGCTGTGTCGAAAGCCACCCTGCCATCAGGTGCCATCTAGTCCGCAGCAACTGATCACTACCCTCTGTGCAACAGAATGAAAACATGAAACACTCCATTGTTATGCTTGAGCCCATCATGGCATCAATCTCATTGAGGATAGTCTTCCTCTTGTTTGCTGACTCTCTCCTTTAACAAGCGTGACGTCCTTCTCCAAGGGCCAGTTCCTTAAGATCACGTTCAAATCTCTTAAGACAAAGTCTCACTGTCTGCGCTTCTAAGCACATAAGGATTGCACTTCCTCTATGACGCAGGCTTCAGTTCTCTTGGCAGGACTGAAAGAATACTTCCAATATTCTTCAACACCAACATCATTCAAACGCACCTGTTCTTCTCTGGTCGGCCTTCTTCATTGTCCACCTTTCATATGAGGTGGTTGAAAATCCAATGGCTTTTGTCAGGCATGTTTCATCCTAAAAGTGACATGTTTGCTCTTGAACATTTTAACTAGAGTGTGTGCATCTGGTTTGCACAATGCGCTGTATCATTTGATGTCTTGACTACTGCTTCCCTAAGCTTGGATTGTGAACCCAAGTAAAATTAAATCCTTGAAAGATCCATGTTTTCTTCATTTATCATGATGTTCTCTTTTGGACCAGTTGACTCCTTTACAATGAGTTGCAATTCATACTGAAGTCTCAGCTCTTCATCAGTAAGTGCTTCAAACACTCTTCACTTTCTGCAAGCAAGGTTACTTCATCTGCACATTACAAGTGATAATAACAAGTGATTCTACTCCTGATACTGCATTCTTCATATCATCCTGTTATTTGGATTATTTCTTGGCATTCAGGTTGAAGTTGTATAGTGAAAGAATACAGCCTCAATGTTAAACCATATATATAGAATTTCCTTATTCAATTCAAATGACTACCTCTTGATTTATATACAGCAGTGGTTCTCAACCTGTGGGACACGATCCCCTTGGGGATTGGACGACACTTTCATCAGGTCACTCAATTCATAACAGTAGCAAAATTACAGTATTAAGTAGTAACGAAAATAATTTTATGGTTGGGGGGGTCACCACAACATGAGGAACTGTATCAAAGGGTTGTGGCCTTTGAAGGTTGAGAACCACTGATGTACAGGTTCCTTATTCATACAAAGAAGTGTTCTAAAATTCCCATTTTCACAATGTTATGCTCCAAAGAATCAAGTACCTTTCTAGTTAATGAAACACAAGCAAACATCTTTCTAACATTTTCTACTTGAAACCAAGATCCATCTGAGGCCAGCAATTATACCCCTTGTCCCACCTCTTCTGAATCCAGCTTGAATTTTTGGAAGGTCCCTGTGGATGTACAACTGCAAACATTTTTTAAATTATCTTCAGCAAAAATTCACTTGCATGTGATAGCATTGATATTATTCAATAATTTCCATGTTCTGTTGGGTCACTTTTCAATGGAATGGACACAAGTATGGATCTCTTCCAGGTAATTCACCAGGTAGTCAGCTTCCAAATTTCTTGACATAGACTAGTGAGTGCTCCCAGAACTTCATCAGTTTGCTGAAGTACTTCTAAAGGTGTTTTGTCAACTCCTGAAGTTTTGATTTTAGCTAATGCCTTCAGTGCAATTGGGCTTCTTCTTTCATCCCACTGGTTCTTGAACAAATGCTACTTCTTAAAGTGATGGACTTAACACTTTCTTCGGGATACAATGACTCTGGCAACCCTTCCCTCCTTTTTTGTTGCATCCTGTATCTGTCAATATTTTTCCCATTGAATATGTCAGTGTTTCACCCTGAGACTTGAATTTCTTCATTGTTTAGTTCCGCTCGAGAGATAATGAGCACACTCTGTGCTTTCAGTGCTCAATCCCAAAACTTGGCACATCTCCTTAACATAGTCTACCCTTTCTTTTTAAGCTGCCTTTTGAAATTTTCTGTCCAGCTTTTCAGCTCTTTTATATTTGCTTTAGTTATTCTAGGTTCAAGAGCAAATTTCATAGTCTCTTCTGACATCCACTTTGGTCTTTTCTTTCTTTCCTGTCTCCTTAGTGACCTTTTGAATGATGTCATCACACAACTTGTTTGGTCTTCAGACCTTAGTGGCCAATGAGTCAATTCTATTCTCAGGATATATTCAGGGTCATATTTTTGTGCCCGTAAACTTGTTGTAAATTTTCTCAGCTTCATCTTGCATTTTCATATGGGCAATGTCCTGTCTGGTCCACAATTGGCGTCTTGCACCATTTTAGCTACTCATATTGAACTTCTCCATCATTTCTTGCCACAGATGTAGTCAATTTTATTTCTGTGTATTCCATCTGAGAAGTCCATGTGTAGAGTCATCGTTCTTCAACAACACAACAGGCATGTGGATTTCTCCAGATAGAATACACAGAAATCAAATTGACTACATCTGTGGGGAAAAAAAAGACAATGGAGGAGCTCAATTATATCAGCAGCCAAAATGAGACCAGGCCTAACCGTGGAACGGACCATCAGTGGCTCATATGTAAATCCAGGTGACTCCACGCATGTTGTACACAAAGAAGACATCGGTCTGGCAAAATTCTAATATGCAATCTCCAGCTTTGTTTCTAACATTACGGACATATTTCCAAGTTAATGATCCTCCTTCACTTCCAACTTTCACATTTCAATCACTAGCAATGATCTCTGCATCTTGATTGCAACTTGAATAAATTTCAGACCGAAGACAATGGCATAATTCTTTAATGTATCCCTAGTTGTAAGGGTTGGTGCATAAATTTGAATTACAGTTATATTGTCTGGGTTTCCTTCTAAGCAGATAGATATTATTGCATACAGCATTGCAGGTCAAGACATCTTGAAAGAAAAATTTTGATGATGAATGTGATGCCTTTCCTGTTGAACTTGTCATTTCCACCACATTCCTGTGGAACTGTCATTTCTATCACATAAAACTATATGACTGTCTGGTTCAAAATGGCCCAAACCAGTCCATTTTAACTCATGAATGCCTAGGATATCTATTTCTGTGTTTTCCTTTTCATTCTTGATGACTTTCAGTTGTCCAGATGCCAAATTAATACACTCCATGTTCTGATGATGATTCCAGTTACCACTCTTTTCATTTTGAGTCATGCCCCTTCAGCAAATGAAAATCCTGAAAGCTTTGCTTCTCCCATGTCCTTAAGGTTGCCTCTATTTTGAAGGGGCAGCTCTTCCTATCAGAGGGGCTCATCTTTCTGCACTCTATAAGACAATGTCCTGCTCTTGCTCACAAGGATCCAGTTCCTCAGAAGCAGGCTGCCTATTCCTTCTTTGTAGCCTGTTCTCCATCTGGAAACTGTTCACCAAGTTTGACCCTGCTGGGATTTGAAATACTGGTGACATAGCATCACAGCAATCATCAAGCCACCTTAGTATCACCAGGTGAATGGGGGAGGCCCCAAACCACTGTCACAATACAACAGAATGAATCTTGTTCATATGTTACAGATGAAACGAACACATAATAAAATCATTTAGGCTTCACTTTTTCAGATTTAATAAAGTGATATTTATTTGATCATTTTGACAGTTAAATTTCTCAATATAGCTTACTCTCATAAGAATTCCTTTGTTGCTTCTTTACTCGTCCTATTCTCTGCTTCCTAAATTCTTCCCAAATCCTTCTTCCTCCTTTTCTGCCTCTGCATTTCCCTCCCTTTTTCATGGACAATCTAAGACCCTGTAAGTCCTACATAAAGCTTTGTGTGGCTGGATACCAACTTGGACCACTAGCCAGACTCTTCTCACCTTGACTCTGGTGCTTAAAAATAGCACTTCAAGGTGAAATCATCTTGGAAGTATGTGCTGATCCTTTACTAGCTCATATTTATGGACCCAGTATGTTCATAATTTTAATATCAGTATATGGTAGAGCTATTCCAACTCTAATATGAAAGAGATCTTGAAATGATAAATGTTGTTCACATTATTAAAATCCAGGATCTTGAAATATTGCCCTGAACCACTGTGTTTATTCGTCACACATTGAGGAGGCTTGTTCAACACATTTGCATGAAAATTCGGCTCCATGCTCTCTCTGCAGTGAGAGAATGCTTACAATAAAGTACACAAATGGCCTGTCATTAGGATAGCTTTGTTTCAATAGGCTGGCGATGATACTTATGTCTAAAATTATTAATGTAACTGCATGAAAGGTAAATCTCCACATCAGACAAGCTAGATAGCTTTGCTTATTTCATTTTAGATAAAGTTATAGACAATCAAATGAGGCTCCTTAAAGGTGATCCTGTCAACAATCCAACTCAATCAATTTCCTTTTTACATATCAAGTCTTCCCTGTCCTCATCCACTTTTAATCACTGTCCTCAAATAATAGCTATTTCTGAAAGAGAAAAAAAGAAACAAGTCTTAGGAAGTAAAATCCCCAGGAAAAAATAAAATATTGTTTATATTAGGGAAGTCCTATCAGACTACATTTGACAATAATAATTACACTCTTTGGAAAATAAATGCAAAGATAGAAATGCATCTCCATATTTCATTGTGAAGATAAAAATATTACAAGGCTGTTTCAAATTAAAAACGGTGAATTCATTGTGGTAAAAGTGTTTTGCAAAACAGGCGACATCGACTCAAAGCTTTTGACAAAGTGCTCCCAGGAGCTGCAAGGATGTAGAGGTTTATAAAGATGAAAAGTGTAACTGAAGACAGTGATACATCTGGGGGGTGTTTGATGAGACAATTTTCAGAAAGCTGCAGGTGCTAGGGCCTTGGTGGGCCACCTCTGCAGGGGTTGGTCTTCATTGTCAGGATGGCTCTAGGTGACAGGATTTGGACAGACTACAAGTTTCCTGAAACCATTTAGAAATATAGATATAAGGTACTGTAAAGGGAAGCTGCTTAGCAGCATGCTCTGAGAATTGGCCAACCACCAAAGCCTACATTTAATCTACACAATATTTTATTAAAAAGGGTGGGGGAAAGCCCTCTTATCACACATGAAGTAATAGTAAGCCTCAGAAAAGGGAGTTTTGCCACTAGGGAATTTGATCCATTGCAGAATTTGCCCTACAGCCTAACCAGATAGATGCCTTTGTCCACTTAGTTGCCTAAGGTTTTGAAGATGCTTTTTCAGTATCCAAATGTTCTCTTTCTACTCTTGCTTTCATTCCACTTATCAGAGTTAATGCTTTCATTCCACTTATCAGAGTTAATGACTAAAAGCTTTCGTGCCCATGCAAAACCCATGCAAGTCAAACTCTCCTATTGTATAAACATATAATTCCAAAAAAGATTATATGTATGTATGTGTGTATATATATATATAATCACATACCATAAGCATGGGTGGGAAGAGATAAGTATTCAAGAATTCACATCAAAAATATGATGGCTTATTCTTGGGAAAATATTTTTAACTACAATGAATTATGCAGTATTCCAAATAAGAATGATACGGAAAATTCTTCCTTATTTTAGAAGGGGCACTATCAGGGTCACAATGAGTCAATATTGACTCAATGGGAGTGAGAGTGAGTGAGATACAGGAGCAGCACTGGGGAGTTATTGGATAAATGCTGGACTGTTAACCCCACAAGGTCAACAGTTCAAATAAACCAGTTGCTTCTCAGAAGATAGATGAGACTGCCTGCTCCTGAATTATATCCTCAAAAACCCTATATAGAGTGGTTAGGATTTGAAATTGACCTAACGGAAGTTGAGTTTAGTTAGATATAGGGAATGAGCTGATGATTAGAAATACAACCTTCATATGAATGCAAGCATTATTGTAGAATTAAATTATTCCAAACATGAACAAGAAGAAGAAATAAGACAGCAACAAGATGGCTTGTTTGGAGTTCTGTCTCCATCTCCCCAATAGAATTCTTTTGTGACTAACCAAGGTGTCTTTGGGTGATACAAATGGTGTTCGTGCCCTATCACCCTGAAAGAGTGGAGCTTCGAGTCTACCTCCTCAGAGACTTCTTGGAAGAAATGTCTGATTCTTCCTTCAGGAAAATCAGTCACTGAAAACCCTCTGAAGCACAGCCCACTATAGCACACGTGGAGTCACTAGGAGTCAGGATTAAGTCCATGGTAAGGGGTAACTAGTAACAACTTTGATTTCAATTAGCACTCACCTGAAAGGAAAGAGCGTGACAGACCCCCACCTTGTCTTCTACCGAGTCACCTTCATATATTATCTCAACAAATATTTATTAATTCAAGACTTATTCATCAACCTTATTAATACTTGGAAGGTAGCTATGCTCACCACTATACCACCAACATGAACATTATTAATACTTAAAGAACCAATTTAAGAGTCTCGAACATATCATTTGAATGGATTGCCTCAAGAGGTTTAATTTGTTCACCCTTCAATGTCTATAATAGGGACTGGTTGTTCATTTTCTGGTGGTCTGTAGAGATATTTTTAGATAGAAGTTCAATGAAATGATCTTAAAACCTCATTACCCAAAGTTGTTGACTCTTAGAAGATGGATAAAAATATGCCTTTCCCAATATATACAAAGGGGTTCCAAAAGTTTGTGGGGAAAAAACTAATTAATAGTAGAGGAATTTCCCCATAAACTTTTTGAGCCTCTTGTGTATTCTTGATTACTTTTAAGAAAAAGATGAGAAATTAATTTAAGGGAAATAACACTGGTTTCTCTGAGGAGGGGATCAAAACAAAAGTAAAGGTAATTTATTTTACTTTGTTCCTCATTTTATCTGATCTTACTTTAATTTAAAATGAACTCAGACTGTTTGGATATGCAGGTCTCAGACTATTTAGATATGCAAGCCTCATTTAGATTTAAATAATTAGCTAAATCATGTGGAAATGCAAGATTTACCCAAACTCCCACTCAAGGTGCTCTTTCAAGACGTCTAACATTTCCAATTCACTTTTACCAGGAGGCATTCTAACCAACACAAAATCCACTTCTAAATGGGGTGGTGTGTTAGGCAAGGTTCTCTAGAGACAGAAAATCAAGGCACTTATGATGGTATACATATAATCTAATATCTCTAGCTAGTTATATATGAGGATGGGTCTATACAGTGAGAAGGAATATAACTGCTAATTAGTCCACCACAGCAGTATGGAGACTCGGTTTAACTCACTTCTGTGGAGCAGTGGACTGGAAGTCCTTCAACTCAAGCGGACTGCAAAGTCAAGGAAGTAGACCAGCAGAATCCTCCTTCGGGCAAGGCAAGCAGAATCTGCCTACAGGCAGCAAACAGCAGGGGGGGTCAACAACAGTCAGCAGTTGGAGAATTTGGGGAAGCTGAGCTTGATGAGAGATCCAACCCAAGCAATGGAACAGGATCCACCAGCCTCAAGCTCAAGTGATGGCCACACCAGCAGCATGGTGAAGCAGATCTCGAAGAAGCCTCGATCTCTAGCAACACAATCCATGTGTTGCCTTGATCCAGGGGTCATGAAGCACACAGGTTGTGACAGAGAACTATCTATAACAACAGCTCACTGGTCAGATCACCAGAGAGCAAGAGAGAAGGGGGTGGGCCTCGCAGAGCCATTTATCTCTTTGCCCTCTGACCAAACTGCTACCTGATTAATCCCACATGTTCCTACTAGCCAGGTTGGCACAATAAACCTAACTGTTGCACGTAGCCTGACATTACAAACACCAATTTAAATGATCATGTATCACTTCAACCCAATGTCCCACTATTAACTTAGAGCACAATGTTGCAATGTAACAATTCAAGGAATTTGTGTTGCACATTTGTGTTAGTCTGGGTAGACTAGAGGAACAAATTTCAGAGACACACATATAGGTATAAGGAAAGGGTTTATATACAAAAGAAATGTGACCCTAAGAAGGCATCCCAATCCAGTCCAGTGCAAAGTCATAAGTCCAGTAATAACCCATATGCCCGAAATCAGTCTATAAAGTCTGCTTCCGACTCAGGCAATCACAGGTCAGTGGGTGCAGAATTCTGGTGCTGGCAGGGGTTTCCCCATGGCTCCTCGCTTCCAGGGTTCAGGTCCATCAACAGCATGCCACTCCAGCTTCAGAGGTCTGTCTTCATCAGGACAAAGCCGTGTGGTCTCTCCACCTCCCAGCCACTGACATTCTGTGTTGCCTGTGGTTAATCATCTCTCTAACTAACTCCCAACAACTGGGGAAGATAGCTTCTCATCTTCACGAGGGAAATATCGCGAGATTTCCCAGGAGTCTCAGGTGAAAGCCATGCCCACACAGAGGCCTCATCAGCTACTCAATGGCTATCTCCAGATTAACAGGCCAGACTCCACCCCTACATTTCAATTATAAAATTAACATAAGCACATGACTGCCACAACATTAAATTTCTTCCTTTATAAATAACAGATAAACGAATGCAAATATGTCTGTAGTAGTTGGAACTTTTTAAGTGATTTCTATACTCATTACATTAATAAAGGTACTGACCAACAAATTGCAATTTCACTAAATTTATAGTGAACAACCGCAATCTTCTAGTTAACTTGTCTCCTGTCTTTATTAGCTGTGTGATCTAAGTCAAGTCATTTAGTATCTTTATTCTCTGCTTGCTTCATCTGTAAAATGGAGAGATCAAAAAGTAGCTATTTCACTGGAATGTTGTGAAGATCAAACGAATAAATCCATGTAGAACAATGTGAGCAAAGCCTGAATCATGCTAAGTGCAAACGAAATGCTTGGCACTGGGCTGCTAGCCACAAAGGTGTCGACTCAAACCTCTCAGGAGCTCCATGGAAGAAAGATGAGATTGTGTGTTGTGGTAAAGATCTGCAGTTTGGGAAACTCTTCATACAGCCAGTATGTGTCAGAATCAACTTGATGGCAATAGGTTTGGAGTGTTATTATTACCTGCACCATTCCCTGCCCTGAGTCACGTGACAAGCACTATCAATTTCTTCCCCACTGGTACTTACCTCCATATAATTCAACACTCTAATTGCAACTGGTAGTTCTTGATGTGTCAACTCTAATTTTTCCTCATTTTGGTGGAAATATACATAACAACACATATGCCTTGTCAACACTGTCTACACATACAACTCAGTAACATTGATTACATTTTTCAAGTTTTGCAATCATTCTCACTCCCTGGTTTCAAACCATTTGATTAGGTCTCCTAATCAAAAGCCTCCCTTTTCCTCACCCCTTCCACCTCTGTGAGCTCCTGAATACCTTTGGCTCCTACATGCACCCACTCCTTGCTTATCAGACCAGGTCATGGTGACAAAAACAGCATTGTGTGAAAATGTCGGATGACCACATCAGACTGCGAAATGGAGAATGACTACATCTCCATATAATTACCAAAGTGCATTCTTATATAACTGCCAACTGACTGGGGATTTCAACCTAGCCAAGTTGACACCTAACCTTACCATCACATTCAGCCTTACTTATTTGGCACTTGGCATTATTTACTGCCAGCTGTGCATTATAATGCACAAATAAGTCAGAGAAGTAGACTTTTCAACGACGATAAATATGAAATATCAGGGGGCTGAGCCCCGGTGGCGTAGTTGTTGTGCGCGGGACTGCAGCCCACTGGGACAGAGGTTCAATTCCAGCAGAGGGGCTGCGCCTCCTACTCCCACCACCGGAGAGCAGTGATGTCTAAATATATATATGAAATATCAGTTAAGGAGATAACCGGTAAGTAAAGAATAGGCTTATTTGCTGGTTTCATATAACTGAAATCATACAATATTGTCCTTTTACACCAGACTGGGTTCACTCAGCATGATGTTTCCTAGCTTTAGCCGTGTTGTGGCAAGCATCAGAATTTAAATTACCTTTACGGCCCTTTCCATTGTATGTATAAGCACAAATACATGAAGGATAAGAATCCCTGGTGGCACTGGCAGGTAAGCATTAGTCTGCTAGCCACAAGGTCAGTGGTTCAAACCCCCTAGCCACTCTGAGACAGGAAGATGAAACGTCTGCTCCTATAAAGATTTACAGACTCAGAAACCCTATATAAGGTTGCTGTGAGTCAAAATGAACTCAACAGAGGCCACGTCAAGAAACAATGACTTCCTGGTTTGATTTTGCAGCAACACTTTTTGACTTATCGTTATATAAAGCAGGTTTTGTTTATCCACTCACCTGTTGATCATTTAGGCTTTTCTCATCTTTGGCTCTTGCACATAGTGTGGACGTGAACCTTTGTACATGGATTTCTAGTTGCATTACTGTTTTCAGTTCTCTTGCGTCTATACCTAGGCTTAAAGATGCCAGCCTGGCGAACCTTGTGAGACTCTTCTACTCCATCAGAGGGGTTTGCTATGAGTCAGAATCAACTTGACAACACAACAACAACAATAACAACAACCTATGATTAGGAACACTGGTGGTCCGGCATGTAGGAGCTGAGTTGCTAACTGAAAGGTCGTGGGAGAATGGACCCCATGATCTACACCCTTAAAGATGAAACCTAAGCAAAACAAAACCACCCCAAACTCCACTGGCATCAAGTTCATTCCGACTCATAGTGGTCCTATGTCAGATTTCTGAGGCTGCCATCTTGACAAGAGCACATAGCCTTACTTCTCCCAAGTAGTGACTGGTGGATTGGAACCACCAACCTTGAAGTTAGCCATCCAATGCTTCACTGAGAGTGCCACCAGAGGTACAGTTGAGGGACCCTGTGTAGATCCATTTTGTCCTGCAGGTTAGTTATGAGTCAACTCGAGGGCATGCAACAAGAACAAGACTAGCTCAAGATGGCCCGTGGATGATGCAGGTGGTTAGGTACAATCTACTCATGGGAAGGTGGGACCACAGTTAGAGGAGCCTGAGAAGACAGACCCCGGGTGCTGTTTTTGTACAGTCACAGCTTTGAAGAGTTCTGTTCTGCCCACAGGGGCCACCTGTGAATCAGAATCTGCTCCATGGCAATTAACAACAACAACAAAAGATGTTGAGCATTTTAGATGCGTGTGTGTTGGTCATTTGAATACTGCTTTTGGTGAATTGTTTGCTCGAGTCTCCTGCCTCTTTTTTTTTATTGGACTGCTTGTCCTTTTGCGGTGAAGTTGATATATCATTTTTGTACATTATTTATTTGCTTTCGACACTGACAGATGACAACTCTATGCATCCACAGTATCCCTCAGTGCTACCCATAAACGTTGTGCTGCCACCATTTGAGTTAGATCAAGAATCATGAGTGTTCGCATTTCCATTCCACTCATTAGGAATTTCAGACACAAGGGCTAGTACAGGCAACAGCCATGATTTAAACAAGCAGCAGGTCTCTTTTTATATAATCCAATTCTTGCAGGTAAAGGATAGCTGCTCTTCCCTGCTGTTCTCAGTATTTTTCCTTCATTCTGACACTTGTCAAATCAGATCGTCCAATGGCGGATTCAGTTTCAGGCTACAGGACCACCTTCAAAAGCAGAAAGCAGGGGGCTGGCCAGAAAGACGGTGTTCTTTCATCTCTTATGGACTGTTATTGGAGAAGAAAACAACTTTCCGATAAGTGACCTCACTGAATCTTTCCTCCATTTCACTGACTAAGTGGAATTCCATGACAGGTCCCAGCTCAAAAGCAGACTGGGGAGCACACACAGAAGAATGGTATGGCCATAACCAGCTTAGACCAAAGGGTCCCACACTTCCTCAAATTTAGAATTGAATTGATACCCCAACACATTTCCTATTGTACATTGATCTTCATCTGCATGGAATGATTTCTCTCTCTCTTTTTAATATCATTTTATTGGGGGCTAACACCACTCTTTTCACCATCCATCCATCCATCCATTCACCCATCCATTGTGTCAAGCACTTTGGGACATTGGTTTCCCTCATGGTTCTCGAAACACTTGCTTTCTACTTGAGCCCCTGGTATCCCCTCCACATTTTCCTCCTCTATCCCCACTCCCCCTTCCCTCATGAACCCTTGATAATTTATAACTTATTATTATTTTACCATATCTTACACCTGTCGATGTCTCCCTTCTCCCCCTGCTCTGCTGTTCGTCTGCTAGGGAGGAGGTTATATGTAGATCCTTGCAATCTGTTCTCCCTTTCTAACTCACCTTCCCTCCACCCTCCCAATTTTTTCCTTCTCACCACTGGTCCTGAGGGGTTTATCAGCCCATGATTCCCTGTTTTTCCAGTTCTTATCTGGACCAGTGTATAACCTCCAGTCCAGCAGGATTTGTAAGATAGAATTGGGACCATGATAGTTGAGTGGGTGGGAGGGAGAAGAGTGAGATTGGGACCATGATAGTTGAGTGGGTGGCAGGGAGAAGAGTGAGCATTTAAGAACGAGAGTAACATTGTATGCTTCATCAGGGGCTGATAGTTCTGGAGCACAAAGCTAGGTAAGAAGCTACAAAGGATGCTTTTGGAGGCGGGCCTCACAAAAAGGAAGGTAGTCAAAGCTCCCTTGAGCTAGCTGCAGAGACTGAACCTCCTAAGACCTACAGGAAGGCTTTCTGCCTGTCTGCAGAATGAAGAAGGATTCCCTTCAGAATCATTGTATTCCCTGCAAGATCCCAGTCTGTTTTTCTCTTTATAGCTCAGCACTGGGCCCCCACCTCCAGGAGGTGGTCCTGC